>QANT01001002.1:35784-46211 GCA_003254885.1 Purshia tridentata
TTTTTTTTTTTTTTTTTTTTTTTTTTTGGGGGTATGGCAGTTAAGATCATGCAATTCTGATTAGCAGGTTGGTGAAGTCTTAATCATTTGATATGGATGTTTGAATATTATCATGCATTGTTTGCATGGAGTTAACACTAGAAGATATATTCACAAATCTAAAAGGTGAGTTTGGTGCTCTGTTTTTCTTAGTGTTTTTCTCTCTTTTCTTGACCAATTAAACAGAAATCATTCCATATGAATGTTTGACGGATAGGTAGCAGCTATAGGCTATAGCACATGACATGCTTTCCAAAGTGAAGTAATTTCTTTTCTTTTAAGTATAAGGCTATACCTATATATATATATATGTATCCAATCTATGATGGCCAAGTTTGGAATAAGAGAGATGGGAATTGGCCCAAAGCAATGACATGGTGACTCACCTAAATAAATTGGGCTTTAAAATTGGATCATCTTGATTATCTGGATCATGAATTAGCCCAAAGCAATGACATAGTGATTCTCCAAGGTTTTTTTTATTTTATTTTTTATAGTCAAAAGACTATTCACTAATGAGAAATATTCGAACTGCTTAGCAGCCCTTGTGTAATGTGTGTATCACCCAAAATGATCATATCACAAACACATAGGACCCACCATAAATAAAGGAGCAGACTTTGTTCTAAAGAGGCATCATTCATCAACAAGGGTGGGCAGTGAACCAAAGTTTGAGTCTTTGAGGATCGATGCTATTCCTTACATATACACACAGCACTTGCTATTTTCTCACTAAATAAATGTTATAGGGATGGTTGGGAATCTATTCTCTGCACACACCCACACATACATCAACGTACAGAAAAGATCCTACACGTGGAAATGTTGCATGCACAGCACATTGCAATTGGACTGTCAACAGTCAACGTACACTGTTCTTATCATCATGACTCTTTGTCAAATTTGACAATTTTGAGTCTTTAGAATTTAGATGATTTTAACACCATCACAAGAATTTAATACTTGAAACCAAGTGCTCATACTACCAAATTAATCCAAGATTGGATAGGATCATGTCCTATCCGATGTTTGGCCTTGGATTCGTTTAACTTAATGAATGCTTTAAGATAAAGAGTAATTTTAAGAATCTCAAAATTGTTAAATGGCAGGCATATAGGAGTTTAAGTAGGAATTTAGAGAATTTCTGAATATTAAAAAAATAATAATAAAAAAGTTACTACATAGTTGGGTTATGGTTGCGCACGGGCGGGTCAAGTAATAAGAGTATCCAAACAGGTCTTTCAAGTTCGTACAAAAATAAAACAGGTCTTTCCCAACTTACAACACACTCCCTTTCTCTCTCCCTAAACCACCTCTCTGTGTCTGTCTGCGTGAGTTTGTGGGCTCTGTTTCTCTTAGATAGACGGCAATGGACAAGTCACAGAAGCAAGTGTACCTATTCTACTGCGCCGAATGTGAAGACCTTGCTCGACAGGTCGCTTCTCAGTCTGACCAAATTACCCTACAGACTATCAAGTGGAGGTTCTCTCTCCCTCCCTCTCTCTCTCTCTCTCTCTCTCTCTAGCATTTTTTTTTTCTTTGTTCTGCTTGCTAGTCTGCTTTATCAACCATTTGTGATTTCTGCTTGCCGTTCTGCTTTATTTTGTTTATTAGTCTTGAATTTGAGATGGGTACTTTTTATTTCAGCTCACTTTTTTGAAAAGAAAAAATGGGTACTTTTCTTTTCGTTTGTTCGTTTTCTGCATGCAGTGATACAATGAATAGAAACAGAATAAGAAACCAAAAGAGGGAAAGTATGAGTTTGTGTAACGCTGTGCAGTGTTTCACACAGGAGTGTTAAAATTGGAGGAACTTGAACGTTGATTAGATCGATTAGTGGAGGCTAATAAGAAAAGAATCATATGCACTGGACAAGGGTAATCGAGAAAGATTTATATCAGCATTGCATTTTAGTAATTACTGAAAATTGGACTAGCCCATTGTGTTTTACATAGAAAATTTCATTGAATCCAATTTGTCATATATGCTCTAGTATATGCTCTAGTCAAGACGGATGGCACTCACCGCATCCTACACTAAGCGTTACATTCGATATATATGCTCCATTTTCTCTTGAAATAGAACAAGCATATCCTCTCCCTGACAGATTTAATGCATAATACACATGTATGTAATTACTAAGCTGTGATACAAGGTTCTGGTTCTGTCTAAAGTCTAAACTTACCATTCTGGTTCTTTTGATTCAATAAATTGCAATTGAGGAAATGTGAATACAAGTCTTCAGAATAGCTATAGTAATATTATTTACAAGTATGTGATGACAGCTATGTCAATACATGAATATATCATGCCATTTACAGGACGACATGAATTTATTCTGTGTAAGATAAGTGTGAATGCTTACTGGATCGTATTTATACAGGAATTTTGATGATGGATTTCCAAACATTTTTATAAACAATGCACAAGAACTTCGAGGCCAACATGTCGCCTTTCTTGCATCCTTCAGCTCCCAAGGAGTAATCTTTGAACAGCTGTCTGTAATATATGCACTCCCCCGGTTGTTTGTTGCGTCCTTCACATTAGTATTGCCTTTCTTTCCAACTGGTTCCTTTGAACGAATGGAAGAAGAAGGGGATGTAGCAACTGCATTTACCATGGCAAGAATGCTATCAAATATTCCCATATCAAAAGGTGGCCCCACCAGTTTAGTCATCTATGACATACATGCTTTACAGGTTTGTTTGCTTGTTCTTTTTTTTCTTCTCTTTTTCTGATGCATGAGATTTTTTATATGTAAATTGGTCACTTTTTTTGATATTTTCTAATATAAATTCTTTTATCATGTTATTTGTACATGATGCTACTGAGAAGTTTGTATTTTTAGTTCACTCCAGTTAATTTTTCTATTTATATATTCTTTACAATGTTTGACCTTTGTTTGAAATTCTCATTTTCTCGATTTTTAATCACAGATGGGAGTACGACTGTATATTGTTGTTTTTCATTACAGTTTTGGGTGAATATTTATGTGTTAGTTACTTCATTTTCATTTTTAAACAGGAAAGGTTTTATTTTGGGGACCATGTTTTGCCTTTGTTCGAAACTGGAATTCCTCTCTTAAAGCAACGTCTCCACCAGCTTTGTGACTCTGATAAGGTGAGTGTGCTACACCATCTTCCATGTGTCTCAATGCTTTTTTCTATGCTCGTTATAATCATTTCTTCAGTTTCCATACCTTGTCTAGGAATGCTTGCTTGCTAACCTACTGTATTTTCTGTATTTATAATTTCCATACTAATTATAGTACCCTTCCAGATAGTTGTTGCATTTCCTGATGATGGAGCATGGAAGCGATTTCACAAGCAGTTGGATCATTTTCCCATGGTTGGTGTGAATTTTTGCTTAAAGTGGGAATTAGTTCCACTATCTATTTCAAATATAACCTTTGTGAATTGGTCGTGGCAGGTGGTGTGTAATAAGGTTCGTGAAGGCGATAAGAGGATAGTTCGGCTCAAGGAGGGAAATCCTGCAGGTTGTCATGTGGTCATTGTTGATGACTTGGTGCAATCTGGAGGTACTTTGATTGAGTGCCAGGTATTTTTCAATGGGTGACCCCTATTTATCAATGTGTTTTGCCCTTAAACTTTACATATTTTTTAGCCTGTTGCTTTAGAATTCTGACATGTTTATGTTCTTTCAAGATTGCAATTCCTTAGTTATGAGAATATGGTATCATTTATTCTGGATGTAATAGAGATAGCTTTTTATAGCTTGGCCTAGGTTGTGGACCTCTTTTCCACGACTAGGCAAAATTTTTGTTAACTACGTTGACTTTTATTTATAAAGTCTTTGTTTTCTATCAAAAAAGGAAAAGAAAATGAGTAATATTGAAGTTCCAAAATTTCATTTAAAGTCATAACCTAATTCTTTTTCCTCATAATTCATGCAATCGCAACTCCCTAGTACTTATAGAACAGACACATGTGGGTTATGGACATGACACGATACAGAGAGACATAACTGGTGAACTGAAATATATGGATATGGAATATATAGCAGGGCCTTTTAATTAATATTATATTGGCTATTGTCACCTAATGTTTGAGGTACATTTTCATGAACACTTCACGTTGAAACAACATATATTTAATTTCATACTTTGGACATTTAGAAATTACAGAATATGTATCATTTACATGCTTCAAAGAGTGGGGCGTCAAATTGTTGAGTCTTAGAGGGCCATGTAATTGATCATGTGGTGTGTTATAAAGTATATATGGTTCCCAAAAAGTATAAAGAAATATAATTTTTCTGTGATTTTCTCTTTTTCCTTTTTTCAATGACTTTGCTTTGCATGTTAATGACATCATGCTTCAGTTGGAACTTATGGTTAGAGCTCAATGCTTTGTATCGTTAATTGTCGTGTGCATATCAGAAACCTAAAATCATTTCAAATATTTATATTCTATGCTTGTGCAACCTAATTTCTTAAATTTGCCTTAATCATTCCTTTTGTGTTTTTTTATTTTATTCTGGCAGAAAGTTTTGAAAGCTCATGGTGCAGCCAAGGTTAGCGCTTATGTCACCCATGGTGTATTTCCTAAGTGCTCATGGGAGCGGTTCACTCATAAGGATGGTAAGTACTTGCATGCTATTATTGTATATATTTCTCCTTCGTATTCTCGTGGTCTTTATTGCCAATTGATTTGAATTGATTTTCAGAAGGATCAGAGAAGGCATTTGCCTACTTTTGGATCACAGACTCCTGCCCGCTTACTGTCAAAGCCGTAGCAAATAAAGCTCCCTTTGAGGTGTTAAGTCTTGCAGGTTCTATTGCTGGTGCTCTACAGATTTGAAAGAATAGAAAGCAAAATAAAGATCGAATATTATGCATAATTTATAACAGCATTGTTTTTCCGGGCAAAGCCTGTGATTGAAGAAGGCTACTTCACATTTTATGTTACTGATGAGTAATGAAACGACTCAAATGCAGTTTGTTATCTGAAGGTTCCATATAATGTTAGAACTTGTGCCATGTAAGTTTATAACTCTGTGCTTTGTAATGTGTACACAAACACAATGAGTTGGTGGAGTTCAAAAAAAGCGAAATATGGGTATGAGGTGCATAATTATAGGAGGCGGTTCAAAAAGAATTATTTTGCGCATTCATTGAAAACTACAGGGGCAAGAGCAAGACAATTGCGTATGGCCCCCAAACTTCAAACTAATTAAAGTTCTGGTTCCATAATGACAGCTTTTCTTTCCTTAAAGAAATTGATGTACTAAGAAAACTTTTTTCACAACAAAACCGAAGATGTCACACCAATCATGCTGAACCATGTTTTGATTGTGCCCTTTTTTTTGGCTTGGTATTCTTGAATAGAATTTAACATACAAAATTTCGCGTTACTAAAAATGTCCAACATGCACCCATGCCTCCAATGACTCAAAAGAGAGAGAAATAGAGATAGATAAATATCTGTACATCCATATATTTAATCCAATGCAAATTTTCTTCAGTACATGACAAGCGCAGATACACTATGAACATGATGATTCTGTTTGTAGGTCCCTTCTATACAACTCTTTTGTTTTAAAAAAACCCGTGAAGCCCTAAGCCCAACAGGGAATTTAGCCATATAAACACGTAATTGTATTTGCGAATGGGATTTAAAAGACCCAGAACATAAAAACAAGCCAAAACCAAAAGGACAATTCTGCACAAACCGTGGAATTTAGTAATGCATATGGCTGCAGAGACTTCACAATTCAGCAATATGCTTCACCTTATTCTACTCCCTCAGTTGAATAATAATTTGCACTCTACAAATTAACAAAATGCTTTCTGCCACTTTCCCTTCAATGCTTTCTCCGGAAATATCTGAAGTATCCAACACTAAAAAGCGGACACTAGCCATAATGATTTATTGTATGCCCCGCACTTTTTGACTTCTCTCTCTACTCTGTACACTTAACTATGCAGAAGTTAGCAGCCCTATCCCTGCTCAGGCAAGTAAGATTACCGATACATTGTTAACTGTTCTCTGGCTTCTCATCCAGATTCCCCTTTGGGCTGTCCAATGAGTCGCCCAAGTAAGAGCCATCTGGCTGCCGAATGCATATGTTTAAATTTCTCGAAAGGTAAGTTTCCTGGAGGATGCACAAACAAACATATGGATATTCATCAGAGAACAATACATGTCTACTAGAAAACTTCATTACAAAGGCTCCTAATGATCCTAAATAATCTTATGCACCAATGCTGCAGTATAAACCCAGGTCATCATTTTTATTAGAAAGTCATTGTAACACGGGAATTCTTCTATGCATAGCAGAGTCCATATTGAGATCAAAATTTTGAGAAACCATATTACCTGATCACCAGCCTCTTGGCCCTCTGAGTGGAAGAGAATAGGCCGGCAACGTTTGTCCTCATTCATTAGGCTTGAATTCTGAAAATGAGTCACAAGGGCAGCTTTTCCCTGGATTCGTGCATACGCCAGTGAAGCAACTTTTTCACTGTTAAACTTCTCCCACTTCTTCCCATTAAATGCCTGCACCAATTTTAATGGTATAAGTAAGTTCCCATTAGTTTGTACTCTGAGTCATATATCAGGATAACGTTCTTTGGTTCTTCCTAGAGAATAAAGCACTCAAATACAGAGAGACCAACAGCAAACAAGGGTTTCAAAGGAACCAAAACTAACATCATAAAAGGCTACAATGTGGGAAGGTGACACCATATTGATGAAGGCATAGCCCACATTGCACTTATTCTGCCAAAAGAGACAGGTAAACATTAGCAATAGATCAACTTGAGGAAATTATAGAGTACTCGCAACAAATATTAGTGCAAAGAATCACCTTAAAGTCAATTGGCAGGTAGAGAAAATCATATGTACCACTGTGATTTTCATCAATAGCAGCTAGCAGCATTTTTGAAGTGTACCTAAAATGAGAGACAATATAGGGCAAAATTATAAAGATATTTTAAACCATAACCCAACAATATTAGAAGATACAAATGCAAGCATCTATTTTCTAGAATGATTACAATTTGTCTTACTTATTTGGGATATTTTTGATCATTAAAGTAGTCCTGGTATCTTCCCCACTGATAATTTTATCTAAATCAAGTTGATACTGCCTTTTGCTATCTATTTGATTCCCAGTATTCTCAATCCGCCGACTTCTACCACGATCAGCCAATATCTCATTGATGGTTGCTGCTGCTGGGCCAGTATAGGAACCATTTCCAAGGTACACAGGACCAGGCTTTGGCATTGACATCATTCTGAAACTAGGCGAGCCATTTTCAGTAATATTTCCCGGAAGACCAACACCACCACTCAAACGACCACCCATGTTCATCATATAATTCCCGTTGCTGCGACTTAAACCCATGCCCCCAAACACTGGATTCACGAAGGATGTTTCTGGTGACTCGGGGAAATAGCCAAAATGCCTATCCAGTGGAACACCAGATGGAGCAGATCCCACATGATGGTTATGTGAACTGAGGAAAGAGCCATGCCGGCTAGTCAATGGAAAACCTTGTCCCTGTCCACTGGAAAATGGATGCCCCACAGACGATGTTGGCCAAGCAGAAGAGTTATGCTCAGCATAAGGAGTTGGACTTCCCCAGAGGAACTGAGGACCTGATAATGTTCCAATCCCTGATGAATTTGAATTTGAATTTGACTCACCAAATGAGATTGGACCTGGACTTGTGCTTAAATTCTGCTCAGGAAAGGAATGAGGATGTTGATAGGCTGCTCCCTGTGTTGATGTAGAGTTACTATATATCTGATTTGTATGGTTTAACCTTCCTTGGTCCTTACCGATAGGCGCAATCTTTGCAGAGTTAGACACATGAACTGGGAGAATGGAAGCTAACCCAGGCAAATGGTTGCTATCTACAGGACTGAGGCTTCTGAGACCCGGGGACTTACTAAAAGCATTCTGATTATGTTCAACTGGGCTTCCAATTTGTGCCCAGGCACCTATCACCACGGTAGCAAAGCCATAATTTTAACTTCTAGCAGACGATGCATTCCAAATATCCAGGAATTGATGAAAATAAGCAGAGATAATTGAGTTCTCAGATCAATGCAGAATGCAAAGAGACATACCTGGAGGAGAGTTGGTTATTGGTGAACCCACTTGATTTCGGAAACTCCGAGCCTCATCTTGTTCAAGCTCTTGACTTAATTGTTGCATCAAGCTAAACATAAAAGTACAATGAATTAATTCCCCACTCAGCTTTATGAATGAATAAAAAAATATATCTATAGTTATGGGATTCAAGAAAGGTTGTATAACATGAAAGTAGCCAAATCTATATGGCACACAAAATTAAGGGCAGGAGACATGGGGAAAAAAAAAAAAATTCCTTAAGACTCCTTCCACATCAAGCAAAGCATTTATTTCTTAAGACTCCTTTTCACAGGATGGAAGTTACCTCGTGACAATACATTTATTTTCTGTGGATGTTTATCTTTGAAGTCACCAAAAAATTAGCAGCCATGAATTGTTTTAAACAAAATATTTTAAAGATCATGTCTTGTAATCTGACAATCATGAAGGAAGTTCTCATAAACACCTCAAGTTGAACATCAGTACATCACTTTTATTTGATGTGAACATGAATTTTTGTGTATGATAGTTGTCAGTGCTTTTATCCAAACAAAATAAAAAATAAAAAAATTCTATTGCACTGAATGGAGGCTTTGGAAATTTGATTTTTGTGAAGACAAGTAAAGCAGAAAAATTAGCCAATGAAAGCACCATTACTCAAATAGGCTTCACCTCACTATTAGCTATTCTGAAATTATTAAGATGATAAAATTCAGGGTAATGCAAATGCCTAAAGCTTAAATTGTCAAATTGTTATAGAACCCACAAATTGATACTTACTTTCTACGTGCTCCACCAGGGCGGCTGGGTTCGAGCTTTATGCGCTTCCCAGCTATGTCACTCCTATTTAATGCTCTTAAAGCTGCCTCTGCAGCTCTAACATCATAAAACTCTATGAATTTATGGTGTCTCTTGTGTGGCGTTTCCCTGATCTGCATTTTTTACTCAAAATTTAGATTTAATACAATCAATCAAGATAGTGAAAAGGTGCACAACTGCACATACAAGGTGACAGGAAAAAAAATCATATATAACATATCTTTTAAAAAAGTTACACCTCTTTGACTTCTCCATAAGCCCCAAATATCTGTCGAAGGTCATCATTTGACACTGACGCATCCAAATTGAACACCACAAGAGTCCCTTGGTTAATATCCTTTTCTGACGGGTTATCCTGAATTCAGCAGTGAAAAAGAGGCGTTATGAAAGTGTTGATTGAATCACTAGTGGCAAACCAAATTTTAACAGCAGACATTTTATTCAAACCTTGGGAATTGAAAAATGAATGTCAAGTTTTCTTCGTCTCAAGGGCTTGTTCTGTAATGCACGCATCGCAGTGCGAGCAGCTCGGATATCATAGTAAGATATCATCACAAATCCCCTATGCTTGCATGCAGTGTATAAAGTTCTGATATCCCCATATTGCTAAGAAAAAAAAGGGAAAGCTCCATAATCAAACAAAGCGTTAAGAGTATCAAAATAAAGATGAAAAGTTGCATATACACATACATATAAAAAATTCAAAAAAAAAATCCCAAAAAAACTCAAAAAAGCACTGCCAAATACCCAATTGCAAACTCTGTTTCTCACACACCAAAAGCAAACTTTAAAAAAAATGAAAGAGTCTTGGCAGGGGCAGGCAAACCAGAGCACCAAATACATTAACTACCAAAACATTGTGCTTGGCAAAGAACAACCCTGTGATAAGAATGTTGGCAGAGGCTTATAATTATCTTGAATGAGTACTGGGAGCACAGTGCTACGAATTCGTTACAAAATGAGGTCTTTAACTTTAAAAGGATAGTTCTTAAAGTAGTAAACCTGAAACCTACCAATGTCTTTATACTGAGTTAGCCAATGCGAGTTGCAACAATAAAGGAACTTGTAATTATATAGACCAACTCAAGAAAGAGAGCATGGTCCAACTCAATATCAACCAATTATGAAAATCCAAAATCCAAAGGAAATGAGCTACATAACAAGTTGTGCCAGAACGTTAACTTTAATGTTACTAAAGAAGGGAAGTCCATCCCCATACTATCAAAAGTTCACTGTTTGATGTTCTCTGCAATAAGGACCTTAATGCACTTTAAGAGGTTTAAGGGATTTTAGTAGGGCAATAGACAATGCCATTGAATCAGAAAGCTACAACTCATTATAGAAAAGTCTGACCTAAAACTTTCTTATATTCTTTTTTTTCTTTTTCTTATAAGTAAGAATCCCACCTACAACTTTCATCTAAAACCTAAAAACACAATGAAAATCTTCTTGGAGGGGAGGGGGGGAGG
>QANT01001004.1:0-31774 GCA_003254885.1 Purshia tridentata
GAGAATCTTAAATTAAATTATTCTTCTACCAACTCCGTTGGTGAATTGAGATTATGGAACCTACGACTAAACAATAGTCATAAAGTAACAATTATTTTTACCCGGTTTAAAAAAAAAATTCCAACCGACATCTTCAACATCTGCACATTGCAACTTTCCCTTGTGAGTGTCATGGTTATTATTTGCTTTTTGACTTTGTCTCTCTGGGTCCCTTCCTTTTCATCGATCCTTTTTCTTGTTTAATTATTTTGTGGCACTGTTATATTATACAGTACTCTACACCGTGTCTCTGGTTTGTGTTCTTTTTTCTTTTCTCTTTTACTTTTTCTACTTAGAAGTTTAGGTGATTGTGTAATGTCATCCACTATGCTTAATGCAATGCAGGCGCCATTAAAGAGGATCGGTGCCCCATTTTTACAATTGGGCCGGCTGGTTTTATGGAGTCTCAATCGGGCATTTTTGTCCCTGTTCACTTGGCCCACCTACACAGACTTGAACTGGAAGTGTGCCATGGGCCCTATGTTACCGTTCAGGTGGTGGACCAGTTTTGTTCTTGTCTTCATTTTGAAATTGAAATTAAGCTTAGCCATAGCCAGCTCAAACATTTGAGAGATTTCTAACACATCACATGTTAAAGGACCCATTCCTAAACTGCTAAGCAAAGAACAAGCCGTGATGGAGTGCTGATTGAATGACATATGTAAAATTTTACGGGCAAAAAAATTACAAACAAACAAAGAAAGGAGAAAATATATTGACTACTAAATGAAGAATAAAGGGCAAATTATGGAAGTGATTTTACACTGAAATTTTGTGAAGAGAAGGGGAGTTCATAGGAATAGAAAAAGAAAAAAAGACCAATTGTACGATATTTTCACACTTAACATTAACAATCGTCTCTGAAAATTACTGATATAAGACAAGATCGACATAAAGAAGAAAAAAACAAAAAAAGGGCAAGACATAAGAATAAAGTGAAATAATTTAATAAAATCAACTACAAAAATCAAAGCATTCCAAGGTCACCTTGGATGATATATAAACATGCGCATCAAAGTAGCATTAGTTTACCAAATTACAACGCAAATTGCAATCATGCATATTCGTATTTACAGCAACCATCAATAAATACGTTTACACGATTAATCAAAAAGCCCAGAAAGAACCCATTTAAGTCGGATCACTTTCCGGGTCTGGGTCCGGATCCGCGTTCAAATCCAAGCCAACATTCTCCTCCACGCCCTCCTCCCTCTTGGATCGCCCTTTAACGCCGTTCCCCTCCTCGTTACTCTCAAGGAATTCCCTCAGTTTGGATCCTCCGTTCGCCAAGTTACGAACACTGCCGTCCGCGTTCTTGAAGTAGCTGACTGCCACGTGTATGCGCCTGAGAATGGCGAAGAACTCCTCGACCTCGTCATCACTCACGGCCATTTCGTCGCCGATATCATCCCGTCCCTTCTTTTGCTTCTGCCTCCCCGAGCCGGCGTCGTCGCCTGCCTGCTTTCTCTTCGCTGCCTCCGTTTCTTTTCCGTGGAACATCTTTCACCGTTGGGGGGGTTGTTTCAAGCCTCACTTATACTAAATAATTATTCGCCGTTTGCTTCTAGAATCGACGAGGCATATATTCGCCGTTTAGAAGGTTCATGCATTTATAGGGAAATTGGGAGATGTTCAACTGACAGGCCTGTGATACTTTTGAGTGGCAATCGTCCAATGGATTGGTGACGCGCTGGAAGCCTTTAAACATTATCTTAACATGTTTCTGGTTGGCTCTGTGACATGAGTCATTACCATACCTGCTTAAGATTTTTTATTTTTTTTGGCTTTAAGGAGATTGACGTCATCAAATGGGACTGTATGACGTAAGGCAAAAATAGGTTGCCCTCTCCTGGGATGACATCTGAGTTGATGCGTTATGGTCAAAAGCAGACGACAGGTCCAATCTCCAACCTACCTTTGAATTAGTTGAATTATTTTTTCATTTTTTACGAACTTTATGTTGCTTTTGATTTTGAGTTGGAGTTGGAGTTTTTACTTTTGCTAATATAATTGGATTAAGAGTAAAACTTTCCCCTGGCCAAAAAAAAAGAGTAAAACTTTCAAATTGGTATAGAGTAGTGCTACTAGTATTGGTATAAAATTGGTGCGCCTGCGTGGTCCAAACGACTTTATTAGTTGTTATAAGCTATAACCATTTGACTTTTGCGATTTTGCAGGCATTGAAGAGCCTCCAGCATTGAAAATTTGAAACCATTGGGAGGTCAAGGAAGAATACCATAACAGTCTCAGAGTCAGAGTATAGCTCTGACCTTATCTTCAGCTACAACACAGACCCATTTGGGTTTGCCGTGAAGAATGTCAGATGGGCAAGTGCTTTTCAACTCAAGCTCTGATCCTTCTGACCAATAGGGTGAACTGGTGTTTATGGACCAGTACCTTGAGATTTCCACAAGGCTGCCCAAAGAAGCCTCATTGTATGGGTTTGGAGAGAGCACACAAGCACATGGTATCGATCAAACTCTACCCAAATGATCCTCCATATACTTTGTACACCACTGATGTGTCAGCTATTAATCTTAACCCACCCAGGTTATATGGATCTTGGGAATGTGGGTGGTCAGGCTTATGCACACGCAGTTTTGTTGCTAAACAGAAATGGCATGGATGTCTTTTACAGAGGGACTTCTTTGACATACAAAGTTATTGGGGGTGTTTTTGATTTTCACTTCTTTGCTGGGCCAACTCTACTGGCCGGGCATTGTTGACCAGTCACCTCATTCATAGGCAGACCAGCTCCAATGCCTTACTGGGCTCTGCGTATGTCTACTTTTTACCTCGTATCTACCTCGTTACTGTTTGTTTTGGCATATATTCACGGAGTCCATTTTTTCTCACCACAAAAAGGTGGTGGTGAGCAAAAATGAATCCTATATTCACCTATTTTTTGTTGTGTTTTAACTTTTAATTCAAATTATTATATAGATCGACCTTTTAGGAAATGGTATCATTCTTTAATGATATACTTAACATTGGCACATGGTGATGTTGGGGATTAGTCTCAGGGCACTGGCATATGCCTTGTTAGAGTGACCATCCTTGATTGTAGTTGTAGGGACTTTAATTTCAGGTTGGTAGGATAAAAATTGGAACTTATACAAGTACACCAGTGCCTGCCTTTTACCAGTTTTAAGTCACAAGGCATCTAATGATAATGCTTCCATTGTCTCATATCTATGCTCACTTGTGGTTTAGAGGCTTGTTACTTTGTTTCACTTGGGAATTTTGGGATTTCCACTGAGTGAACGTACTTGTTTATGACAAACTAAATTCAAGCGACAGTAAGTTAGCATTGACACATCAGGGTGCTGTGGTCCTTTGTATTGCATGGATCTTGATAATTTCTATCATCTCAAATGCCTAACACATTAAAAAAAGTTCAACTGAGAACGTAGAATTAACCATTTTGATTTCTCCCTTACTTTTATCTTTACAGGATTCCATCAATGCAGATGGGGTTACCATCACTTATCAGTGGTTGAAGATGTTGTTGACAACTACCAAAAGGCTCAAATCCCGCTAGATGTCATTTGGAATGCCGATGATCACATGAACCGAAAAAAAGACTTCACCCCAAACCCCAAGAACTACCCCTCGGCCAAAGGTTTTGGCATTCCTAGACATTATACATAGTATAGGCATGAAGTACGTTGTCATTATCAATCCAGAAATTGCTGTCAATATGAGCTATGGTGTATATCAAAGTGCTATTGCTGATGATGAGCTCAATCTCTACCGTGCTCAATTTTAGAATATTTGGGTTGCCAATGGTTGGTTCAGATATATGTGGGTTCTATCCAGCACCAACTGAAGAGATTTGCAACCATTGGATTGAAGTTGGTGCTTGCTATCCCTTTTCAAGGGCTCATGCTTTTAGGGATTCCCCAAGACGAGCTTTATCAATGAGAGTCGGTAGCTGAGTCTGCTCGAAATGCACTGGGCATGGGTACAAGCTCCTCCCTTATTTGTACACACTGAACTATGAAGCTCATACCAATGAAGCCTCAATTGCCAGGACACTTTTCTTCTCATTCCCAACATGCACTGAATGCTATGGGTTGAGTACTCAATTCTTGCTAGGGCGTAGTCTTATGGTGTCTCCGGTTCTCGAGCAGGGGAAAACAGAGGTTAGAGCATTGTTTCCTCCTGGAACCTGGTACAGTTTGTGTAATATGACACAGGCCATTCAATCAAAACATGGGAACTATGTCACATTTGATGCGCCTTTGCATGTAGTGAATGTGCATTTGTATCAGCATACCATTCTACCAATGCAGCAGGGTGGAATGACACCTAAAGCAGCTAGAATTACCCCTTTCAGGTTTGTCACTTGCTGTGGGAAAAGCTTTTCTATGTCTTTGAAAATGGGGATCAAAGTTAGATAGCCAGAGGGGCTTGTGCATATGTCTGAATTAACTAATATCAGCTTGCCTGCAAATTCAAATAAGTATAAACCAGTTTCAAGACTAATTAATTACAGTCCATCGTACCAACTAATTTGTTCCAAAAGGACTTGTACTCCCTCTCTCTAGTCTCTCCAAGTGGGGTCGAGGCTCCATGTCTTTTAAAATATGAATCTATTGAATAAACTCACTTAACCCATTTCAAGTTTTCAACTTGTTTATTCAAATTTGTCAAAAGTAATACGACTTTGGATTGGAACACCGACAGGTGAATTGAATAAAACCGTAAGCTAGGTCTTTTCTTGAATTTAGATTAAAGCTTAGTAGGGGTCCGGTCCAGTAACTAGAGTTTTCGTGCTCATATTCGCATGCAATTGATTGGTTACTTTCAGTCATCTTCGTTGCTGTAAATTTCAATGTAGGTCTTGGACCATTCACCATAGTGGTCACTGGTAAGGTACGTGTAGCTCTTGTTTATGCAATTCATTTTAAGCACTGCTGTTTTTTGCTTGTGTCAATCGGCATCAAGCATCTTTGAAAATCTAGTGATGGGTTTGATAAGATCAAATGATTTTATGAGGTTATTGGCTTGTGTCCACATTTGAGACCACCCCATCTGGCTCAACGTGGATCTTCCAAGATATATTGGGCCCAATATTTATTGCACGTATGGTCCATAACTGATTCCCCATTTCCCAAGCAGCCACACCCCCAGTGACACAGTGAGGTACCTCTCATGGTATGAAGTTATGAACCGAGGGATATAAGCAATATGGTCAGTCTGTTGATTTTTTGTTTTTTGTTTTCATTATGTTACTTTCTTTTATATTACACAAAATAATAACTAGATTAACTGAAATACTAATGTGATTGAATTAACATCTATCAGATTCATATCAAATACTAAACATTTTCAAAAGAAAAATCTTAAATACGACCGTGACCACTTCAGAAAATTTGGGTCGATTCGTAGATACCCAGTATTTTGTTTTCATTATGTTACTTTCTTTTATATTACGCAAAATAATAACTAGATTAACTGAAATACTAATGTCATTGAATTAACATCTATCATATCAAATACTAAACATTTTCAAAAGAAAACTCTTAAATACGACCGTGACCACTTCAGAAAATTTGGGTCGATTCGTAGATACCCAGTCGACTAGTTCAGATTTAAAATTATGCGACCTTTCTGTATATATGGCAGTCTCAGACATCAACAATGCCAACAATACCAAGGCTTTAATTCAGTTTGCTTCCTATCCAATATATATTATTATATTATATATATGTTCTGTTTAAACATTGATTATGCAGAGAACAAATATTGTATTAAGGTCGTGCTTAATCAACACAGGCCTTTTCCACGACATATTGCACGAGGAACCATGTATGTATGCATGGACAATCCGAAGCTGATTTTTGTCTTCACGTGCCCCCCATGGACCATAATTATATCAGATTTTACTTGATTCGACCCTCCTGCTACCATCTAAATATTCTACTTTTTCAGACATCACTGACAATTTCTAAGGACAAGATTTGGCATCCAAGGTTTTTTCTTTGTTAAGAAAGCCAATGAATTCTGTTCACCCAAAAAAAAAAAAAAGCCAATGAATTCCAATTAAGTTAATTAATCGTGCGTCTAATCTTATCCAATCGAATCCAACTCTTATTTTATGACTAAGTACAGCATTGGATTTTATGCCACTTCGAGGGAAATACAGTAATAATTTTTTGATGACTTCTGACACCCGAGGTCAATACTTGTTGACTGCTATTGGGGATCTTTATGCAAATGTTGAAAAGCCATGTCGTTTTTCGCAAGGCAACTAAGTCTATATAACAAATTGTGGAACACTCCACTTACACAGTCATTTGTCGACAAATTAATTTAAGCTATATATATATATCACCATTTTCGTACGTATAACATCGCTCCTCAATATGTTAACATCTTACAAGAATTAAATTCCGCAATTTCTGTTGAATTGAAACCATTTCCTGTGCCAAGAAAATTACTATTTAATTGCTTTATAGGTCATTAAGTGACACATCTTTTGTTGATCTTACAAAATGCTGAAGAGTCAAAAAAGGTTCTAATGAAATAAAAATAAAAAAAAATCCGAAGAAATCAATCAAAAGTTACTAGTTAATAGATTAGGCTTAATTTCCCAGCTCATTCCTAAAGAAAGTAACATACAAAGTTCTAAAACCCAGTAGGGGATGTGTTCTACTATCTTTACTATATTAACCAAATTAACTAATAATTCTTAGCTTTATCTGATTTGTAGAAACAAATCTGTGACATCCATATGCTATAATCTAAGTTCCTGCAGCGAGTGATCCAAAAGCAAGCATCCAAAGCCCAACCCTATTTCCTTTGGTATGAGAGCCAATTTTGTTCATATTTGGGTTCTTAATGCAATCAAGCATATTGTCCAAGTGTGAAAGACAATTTATAAATACTTTCTGTAATGCATCCCAATAGAGAAAAACTGGGAAAGTGGCAAGATTTTATAGTTGGGGGGTCACAAGCATATGATTTCAGAGAACCATCTTGCAGGTTTTCACATCTGAATGTACATTATTTAATAATCTGTTCTTCATTGCCTAAGTATCAATTTTGTACACAAGGGACCAGAGTCACGTTTCTCTGCTTAATTTATACATATGTTGATGACTTTCTGAATCTCATGTCTCGTATTTTGCAATACACAAGCAATCAGTTTAGATTGTGCAATGTTGCAAGCAAACACTGCCTGCAAATCAATATATTTACAGCAAAAATAACCACTTCCGGGAAAACCAAATAGTAGCCATCCCCTATACCATTGCTTTGTTTTACTTTTTCTGTCGGTGGAAAACAATTAGGTCCAGTGTTTGATTATATGTGCATAAAGTATGAGAGAGTATGTTGATTAAAAATGTTAAGTCTTATATTACAATATATATAGTCTTAAAAAAATAATAAAAAGCGCAAGATATATATTGTGCAAAATTTCTACGTTTAATTCCAATTTTATTTAATTCATGCTTGATTAAAAAGAAAAAATGTATTCCTAAAAAATCACATATTTAATCAAGCGTGAAAAATCCCGCAGTCAGATTAAAATGAATAACAACTGGAGGCAAGATTTGGGATGGAAGCCCCGCGAATCACGGTTTCGACTTCGTCACTTTGCTTCCACTTCCGCATTAATATCCACACCTTTTGTTCTAACCCTCTTCCATTAAAAAAAAAAAAAACAAAATAAGATAATAACTAAATGTCTAAAATGACATCCACACTCTTATACATGCATGGTAAGTTGGTAACACCCTTTCGTTTTTTCTTTTATGTTCTTCCAAAGAAGTAAAAAGGGTAAGAGCTAAACATGCCACTTGATCCACACTCCTCTCACCTTATATATCTTGGGTACCGCAAGAGATATACACGAGTCCGCCAAGCCTACCGGGATTAAAGCTAGTAACCGAAGGGGGGTCCACAGAAGCTGTGGTGCCCAATGGCCCACACACCATCATCAGTCACATGCATCCAATGACTCACACACACTCTCCGTCTCTCACTCACTCTTGGCTCTTGAGTACTGAGTATTGAGCCTTGGGTCTCTTTGGCCCCTTTTCTGTATAAAACTCCAACAAGTCCTAACAGTCTCTCAGAGTCTCACTCTCTCATTCTCACTGTCTCACACTCTAAGCCTTCAGTGGTAGCTGGGAATTAAGCAAAATGTGCTCTACCACTCCTCCTTCACCTTCTTCCCTTTGTGTTTCTTCTCTTCTCCTAGTCTTGGTCTTATGCGTTTCAGCTGGGGTAAGCTCGGCTTACACCAACCCTCCCATTATAGGCAAAGGCTACCGTTTGATCTCCATTGAAGAGACCCCGGATGGTGGGATTCTGGGTCATCTCCAACTCAAGCAGAAGACCAAAATCTACGGTCCTGATATCCCCCTCTTGCAGCTCTTTGTCAAGTAAGTGTATTTGGTATACTGAAACACATACTAAACTCTATCTGAATCATTTCATGTGGTGTTAGTTCATGGTCCAAAATGCACCTCACTCATTATAGTCGTTTGATTTATGTTATTTGACAGGCATGAGACGCAGGACCGTTTGAGGGTCCACATAACTGATGCTGAGAAGCAGAGGTGGGAGGTTCCGTACGATCTCTTACCCAGAGAACAGCCTCCAGCACTGAAACAAACCATTGGGAGGTCAAGAAAGAATCCCATAACAGTCTCAGAGTACTCTGGCTCTGAGCTTGTCTTCAGCTACACCACAGACCCATTTGGGTTTGCTGTGAAGAGAAAGTCAGATGGGCAAGTGCTTTTCAATTCAACCTCTGATTCTTCAGACCCATATGGTGAACTGGTGTTTAAGGACCAGTACCTTGAGATTTCCACCAAGTTGCCCAAAGATGCCTCATTGTATGGTTTGGGGGAGAACTCACAGCCACATGGGATCAAACTCTACCCAAATGATCCATATACTCTGTACACCACTGATGTATCAGCTATTAATCTTAATACTGATTTATATGGTTCACACCCAGTTTACTTGGATCTTAGGAATGTGGGTGGTCAGGCTTACGCACACTCGGTTTTGTTGCTCAACAGCAATGGCATGGATGTGTTTTACAGAGGGACTTCTTTGACATACAAAGTTATTGGGGGTGTCTTTGATTTTTACTTCTTTGCTGGGCCTACTCCACTGGGTGTTGTTGACCAGTACACTTCATTCATTGGCAGACCAGCTCCAATGCCTTACTGGTCTCTGGGTATGTTCTACTTTTTCCCTTCTATGCACTTTGTTTTACTTCGTCATAGTTTGTTCTGGTTTACTTTTATGAAATGGTATCGTTCCGTAATGGTATACTTAGCTTATAATATAAGCTGATTATCACAAACTATGTTGTGGCTTGTGGGTGACCATAAATTAATACTTGATACATCAGAAACCTCACAATTAGGAATGAGTGAGATGTTTATAGAACCAAACTATGACCATCTGAGTGGGTAATATAGTATGTGGCGATTATTGAATGATAGTCATGTTTTAGGATAGACACGTTTTGTTTTAGTTTTTAATTTAGGTTGGTGGGTTGGTTAGGTCCCTTCATTGTGTTTAATCTTTTCGTGCATTTCCTTGCACAAATATCTCTGCTGCAACACTTTTAGGTCTGCACATTACTTTTCTATGTTTAGTGATTACAAAGGTCCACATTAAAGATATGATCCGACATAAAGTTGGAATCTTTAATTATCTCACTCACCGTTTCAGCCATCTTTAAAGCCTCGACATTTTTTCACATCTGTACGACGCTTCCAAGTAAATTGTGGACCCTAGAGCGCTAGGTTTGCCTAATTCTTGCAAAATATGATGCCCTAGTTTAGCTCACCAACGCATGTAGTGATAATGCTTCCTTTCCCTTATATCTAACTTGTGGGTTAGAGGCTCATTGATCTGGTCGACAGTGTCGGGGCATTTTTGTAAGAGACATCTTATAAGTGAATTACGTGTTTATATTAGGCAATAAATTCATGTCATAGTAAGTTGGCACATGTTTGTGCTGGGGTGTGATCACTAGTCACAGTGCTGGCCATTCAGAAATGATGGTTTGACCCTCACTACCATGCCTTGCCAGAGTGACCATCCTTGCTTGTAGGGACTTAAATGCTGCCCCTTTACATTATAGCTATTGTCAGGTTGGTAGGACCATGGGAGGAAAATTGGCTTTATGCAATTACAGCGGTGCCATTTACCTACGTTAGGTCACATGGCATCTAATAGTAATGTGTCCATTGATTGCCTCGTGTATTAGTGGCTTGTTACTCTGCTTTACTCTTTAGAGTATTGAGTTCTACAATTGAGACAATTTCAAGTCAATGTCATGTTTAAGCTGTAGCGTTACCAAATTTCTAATTAATTTTCTAGAAGTGTTAACATTATGGTGGTAAATATTAGATATGTCAGGTATAATTGTTATACCGGAAAGAATTAAAAACGTCAGAGATAATCACTATGCCGATTTCCTCCAATATTTAATAACATAATTTATCTGAAATGGGACAACCATTTTGATTTTTCTATCACTTTTATTTTTACAGGTTTCCACCAATGCAGATGGGGTTACCACAACTTATCAGTGGTTGAAGATGTTGTTGAGAACTACAAAAAGGCTCAAATCCCGCTAGATGTAATTTGGAATGATGATGATCACATGGACGGACACAAAGACTTCACCCTCAACGCCAAGAACTATCCTCGACCAAAGCTTTTGGCATTCCTGGACAAAATTCATAGCATAGGCATGAAGTACATTGTCATTATCGACCCTGGAATTGCTGTTAATAACAGTTACGGTGTATACCAAAGGGGAATTGCTAATGATGTGTTCATCAAGTATGACAATGAACCTTACTTGGCCCAAGTTTGGCCAGGGGCTGTAAACTTCCCTGACTTCCTCAACCCCAAAACTTCTTCATGGTGGGGTGATGAGATCCGCCGCTTTCATGAACTTGTTCCTGTTGATGGCCTATGGATTGATATGAATGAGGCTTCAAATTTCTGTTCGGGGAAATGCAAAATTCCGAAGGGACAATGTCCAACTGGCACAGGACCTGGTTGGATCTGTTGCTTGGATTGCAAGAACATTACAAAGACGAGATGGGATGATCCACCTTACAAGATAAATGCTTCAGGATTGCAGGTCCCCATAGGGTTCAAAACCATAGCCACTAGTGCATCTCATTACAATGGTGTTTTGGAGTACGATGCTCATAGTCTCTATGGTTTTTCGCAATCCATTGCAACTCACAAGGCTCTTCAAGGGCTTGAGGGCAAGCGACCCTTTATATTATCCCGCTCCACGTTTGTTGGTTCAGGCAGTTATGTTGCACATTGGACAGGTGATAATAAGGGCACTTGGGAAGATTTGAAAATCTCAATCTCTACCATGCTCAATTTTGGAATATTTGGGGTGCCAATGGTTGGTTCAGATATCTGTGGGTTCTACCCAGCACCAACTGAAGAGCTTTGCAACCGCTGGATTGAAGTTGGTGCTTTCTATCCCTTTTCAAGGGATCATGCAAACTTCTATTCCCCAAGACAAGAGCTTTATCAATGGGAGTCGGTAGCTGAGTCTGCTCGAAATGCTCTAGGTATGAGGTACAAGCTGCTTCCTTACTTGTACACATTGAACTATGAAGCTCATATCAGTGGAGCCCCAATTGCCAGGCCACTTTTCTTCTCGTTCCCAACATACACTGAATGCTATGGGTTGAGTACTCAGTTCTTGCTGGGGAGTGGTCTTTTGGTATCTCCAGTTCTTGAGGAGGGAAAATCAAAGGTTAAAGCATTGTTTCCCCCTGGAAGCTGGTACAGTTTATTTGATAAGACACAGGTCATCGATTCCAAAAAGGGGCAGTATGTTACACTTGATGCACCTTTGCATGTAGTCAATGTGCATTTGTATCAGAATACAATTCTACCAATGCAGCAGGGTGGATTGATATCTAAAGTAGCTAGAACTACCCCTTTTAGCCTCGTAGTGACCTTCCCGGCAGGGGCAAGCGATGCCAAAGCCATGGGAAACCTGTTCCTTGATGACGACGAGCTTCCAGAAATGAAACTCGGAAGTGGTTACTCCACATATGTTGAGTTCTATGCAACTGTAAGTCAAGGAAATGTGAAACTGTGGTCAGAAGTTCAGGAGGGCAAGTTTGCTCTAGAAAAAGGTTGGGTTGTTGAGAAGGTTAGTGTTTTGGGATTGGATGGAAGTGGAGAAGCATCTGCTGTTGTGGTTGATGGAAACCCAGTGACAGGTGGTTCGAACATAGAGTTGAGTGCATTGGAGCAGACATACCTACAGGAGGTGGAAGATGGAGAGAAGACCAAGAGTGTAATGGTGGAGATTAATGGTTTGTCACTTCCTGTGGGGAAAAACTTTGCTATGTCTTGGAAAATGGGGATCAAAGCTTGAGTTCAGATAGAGGATCTGTGAGTCTCAGCTAGTTTAATTAGGTCCTTTAGTTTATTTTTCTGCAGTTGTTCGTGAGATTGTTGATTCCCTTTGTGTTTATTGTCCTGGTTTTTTTATGGTGAGGAGATGAGCCAAGGATATGCTCATCCTTTTCCATGTAAAAAAGCCAAGAAAGTGAGATTTAGATCTTTATTGTTTGCTTAGAGGCTCTTCCATTGTTGTTGTAGCTTGTATGCAATAAGGCAAATTTAAAGTCTTTTAAAATGATAGTTTTAAAAGAAAGGGAAGCATGTGTTAACGTTTCATCTTGGCTCTTTTTGTGGGTTTCTGGGGCTGTTTGGTATTTAAGTTTTAAGGATAGGTTGTTGGGTCGCCATTTTTAACCATGTCTCTAACAAGTATCTGAATCTTCCATGCTCAGCAAATCTGTCGTATGCAGTCAGCTATTCAGCTCCATCAGCTCTCTCCTTCGTCTCTGAATGAGAGAGCCTGCCGGACTGCTCTCAAAAGTTAAGTCATTGCAGTCATTGGACTCAAAAGATGACCAAAATATTTGGTTCCAGGAAGGGATGTCATGTAGGCATACTTGGCTTGCAATTAAATTTGGGCATCCTTATTTGATGATCTCCATGTAAAACTTCAACCTTCTAAAAAAAAAAAGCTAAAAAAAGGTTCTGCTCACATAAGAACCTTTAGTTTGAAAAAAATTGAATTGGGATTGAATTATGGAAACGTTCCTCGTACTTTGTCAAATTGTCGTCTAACAAGTCTTTTCAAATAAGTTTCTCGAAGTATGACGTCCCCAATCACCACAGATTTGAGATTTTGAAGAGTTCACAGAGGTTTGATAAGTCAAGCTTGGTATCAATCAACTCCATTTTGGTAACAAGTCAAGTTGAAGTCGATTACTGTAGCATATATCAAGATCATTAGACAAGCCTTCAATGCGCCAAATTTACTCTGCTTCCCCCCAACAAGTCCATTCCATTATCAATGAATATCTCAGCTACAAGGTAAAAGAGGGGTACACTAGTATATATATATAGCCTGTGACCCTGTCCTTGGACCTTGACTTGTTTGTCATGGCAACTTGGCAACCCAATGGTCCGGACACTTAACCAGTGACAGCAACCCATGAAAAAATAACTTTACTGTATCCCAAGTAATCATCTACATCTAGCTATATAAGTAAGGCACAAATAGCAACCAAGTCACAATAGCAATTGTAAGGACTAAACTACAATTTGCTTGACTAGATAGCTGCCAATGTTTCTTGTTGCAAGAAAAAAAGTGTGTATGAGATTGTACTCGATCGGGTGATCCATACAAGGAAGCCGCCTTAGGTGCCCCAATCTATGTTGTGATAAGGTTTAGCGGCTTGCTTGAATTACAAGACAACTTCACCGCTAAGTATCATATCTTTTAAGAAAAATATATTATTTCTTTACACTTATAGGCTACCTATCATCCTTACTTCCCTCGGCTTCATTACGAAAGCAGAGTCTATTCAAAGGTTTAGGCTGCAGGTTGTAGGAAATACTAAGAATGTATTCATTTTTAGGAACTGTTTAAACGATAAATAATCCCACACAGATTTTTCTCGTTGTCGCAACAGCCACGTGAGTCACGTGACCAACCAGTTCATCGATGTGCAGTCACTTTACAGGAAACGCAGAAAAGAGTTGAATTGCATTTTGCATGAGAGGGTGTTGCCTTATCATCATCGACAACCCAAGAATGAACGACACTTGTCCCACCTCAGTTCACGTGGCAACCTCTCGTTTGAAGAAGGGCCGCGAAAATGGGTGTTTTGGCGGGAAAAAGAGGCGGGACGGTCCCACCTCAGCAGCTTTGGCGCGAAACGAAGCGGTCCTCCCCTGTCCACTTATCGCAATTTGCGTAGCCCACTTGGCCTTCCTTCTCTGACATCCACCTTTGGTCAACTTGCATGCAAATGATCGATGATTCTTGGCCGTTGATACATGTCGAATATCTGACGGACCAAAGATCGGTCTTGGACTCTTCAGTCTATGGTAGTTGGTGAGTGACTGATGACTGTGTATTATTATTAATTAGAGCATCCAAAGTCTGGTTAATTGCATGGTACGGGCCGTCGATTATTACGATCCAGACATAGTCACGTGCAGGGTGTGCTCTCCGTACTGCAATCACACTAGGACCCACATTTTGATAATGAAAAAACCTCACTCTTAATAAGTACAATATCACAGTTTTTTTATCAAAAAAATAAAAGAAAATCAGAAAAGGTTAGGATTTGATGTGGTCGGCCTCATCCCCTCCCTCCCCACGAGGTTATCTTTTAATTGGGAGTGTTTTATACATAAAAAGTGCATGCGCCCATGAAAACACATGTTACATATGTACATAGCATACCCCCCAATTTATAGTGCTGACAGGGGAAGATAAAGTATGCCTCTAACTGTTATGATTTTTAAAAATAATTTTGATTTTCTTCTCTTTTAAGAATCGCAACCAATGAATAAAGTCAAATCGTTAACATCAATATTTGCCGTTTCATAAAAATTAACATACCTTAACAAAGTTGAATTTGAATAAAACTAACATACCTTATTGAATTTGAATTATATTTGAATGCTATCGTTAATTTAACGCTAATTAACCACGAAAATCTTTTAGTATGACTCATATTTAAATGATATAAATGTATTTGATAGAGTTTTATTTTTTAGCTTTTAAAATTTTTTAAAGTTTTTAGTATATGAATAACATATAAGTTAAAAAATAATAGGTAAAAACATGTAAACAACATCTTCCCTTTATGAAATTGAGACCACCAAAGAATGGAGTTTTGATACTTAACAAAGTTGTCAACTAATCCCTTTGGCTCAACAAGAGAAAGACAAACGTGAAGCAAAACAATTTTTAAATTAAAGAAACCATTGTCAAATAGCCAAATCATCCATTTGTCTTTTATAACTAAAACATTTAGGTAGCCTTGAGCGTCATAAGAAAAAAAAAGAATCATTTTAATAAGAGTACTTTATTAATAAGCCACAACTTATCATATTTTGTAGTCATAAACTTAAACTTTAAATTTATTTATTTTTAAGCCACACTAAATATAGTTCTTTATTAACAAACCACAAAATACATTTTTAAGAAAAAAAAAAGCAGCTATAAAAATATAAAAACAAAAAACAAAAAATTCCTAAAAAAAAAATAAGTAAAGTGTAACTCTTAACATATATCATTAGAACAAAAAAATTAAATTAAAGTGTAACTCAACAAAAATCCAAAACTAAATCTTAACTCAATAAGAATTACACTTTAGAAGTGTAACTCTTGACGACTCTAAGGACTGTGATCATTACCCTCTGATACACAACGAGCCCAAATCGACTGCGAAAGCAGTTTCAGCACTTGGAGTCACTAAAGTTGAAGGGGAAGCAAAGGCCTCCATGTTCAATCTGAAATCAAAGGATAGGAGAGGGTTTGTGCGCTAGGTGAGAGTACTCCTAGCTAGCTACTACATTAATTAATTGAAATATTATTCCCCTTTACCTATCATTAGTTAATACTGGTCAATTTTATAGGTGATGCTAATGCTAAAAATGAAGAGCAAATATGTTACAGGAACTATCACCAAAAAGAAAAAGAGTAAGCCAACCATACTTTAATTATTAATTAACTCAATTATAAGAACTTGTAAAGCATCAAAGTGATGTGAATCAATTTGAGATATATGCAAATGTGTTGGAAGTTTGTAAGGACATGCTGACATGGCATTGAAGGCACTTGTTTGATGGCGGAGAGTAGCATCGTTACTGAAGAGGTGGGGTTTAAAAATAAATGATATAAAACTGGTGATTTATTACTGAGTGTGTTTCTTTTTAATGGATTTTGACTAATAAACGCAAATAAATAATGGCTTTAAACTAATAGGAATTAAAATAGTGGCTTAAGACTAAATAAGGAGTTTATTTGGGGCTTGACAGTAGTTTACCATTTTAATAATGCCCTTAGAAACTCATGATCCTTATATGTGATGATTTCATACTAACCAATAAAAAATTAATACAAATAAAAACAATATAACTAGGTGGGTTGGCATACCAATTGTGTCACCTGTGTATGGAAATTATTGTGTATAATTTTAATATTGCCATATGGTCTATCCAATCCATGTGGTTAAATTACGCAGTGGTAATGTTAATACAATAGAAAAAGAAATAATGTAACTAGGTGAGTTGGCATCACACTGTCATATGTGTATAATTTAAAACTTTACTCCGTTTCTAGTTTTCACAAGATGTAACTTGCTAATATATATAGTTCTTTTGCATATACCTAATTTATGTTAATGTGTAGTCCTTTTTGCATATACCTAATAATATATTAATTAACCATAGTTTTATCATTGCTATATTTGGTCGTTATTGCACTATTTCTAGATATTGGGCAATGTTAGTTTCTTTGATTTTTTTATTGGTTACAAATTTTTAATTTTTTTATCAATTTGTTACATAATGTTAGTAATCTATTTTTCTACAATCTCTTGACATTTGGACTAATCCCAAATATGAGATACGAAGAGATCAATTTAAATTTTAAATATCTATGGTGAGTATAAATAGTAGTTAAGTGAAAAGTAACTTCTAACATAGCACTTATTTTAAAATTAATCGAAGGATTACTCAAAGTCTAAATTATATTTTTAAATAAAACCGCATTTTTCTTGGTATAGAGATACGACCAAGTTGTCTATATGGAGATTCGATTGTTATCTTTGGAGAAACTTGGGGACCAAGCATATGGTATTTTTCTGACGTCATAATATCACCTTCGTGATTTTCTTTAATAAAAATCAGGAAAGTAAAATAAGTCAAGATTCAAGACAAAGACAAAGGCAATCATATAAATTTGACAAATATCGACTCCAATTCGAGCGATTAAATAGCCTAAATTGCTCAGTGCGATACGTTGCTCTTGCTGACTCGTGGCGCTGCATTTCCAAAACAAGGCCGCTACTATCCCACTCTCCTAGAAGCGCGTGAATCCACACTTGGGAAAAGTACAAAGTCGGTGCGCAGTGTACCACTCCACCTAACCTCTGTTTAATAGGCCATCTTCAACCGTCGGATTGGTGAGTGCATTACACTTCTGTGAAGGGGGAGTGTGAGAAGTAATCAGGCCACTAACGAACTTATCTGGCACAGCATGGCATGATATGCATGAATGGGGGAGATGGAATGGTCATGCACCATGTATGTGCATACCCCCAAGCCCATGCCAGCTCATCAGGCCCTTACCAGTTATTGAATTTCCAAAAACAAAGTTCTTATATGATATTTATTTTGATGCCCACCACGTCCTTTAAATGTAATTTTTTGACCGCTTAGGAAAAGGTGTTTGGCCTTGGCAGCATAGAGAGTGAGAGCACACACTGAATCTGGAAGTCTGGCAGGCGGAGATAGAGACGTGAACAATAGAATATAGAGTAAGAAAGCAAAGCAAACAAAGGTATCAATGCATTATCTATATTTATCAAAATATTTATCAAAATATTTATTTATTTTTTCTTCTCTGGGATTTTCGATAAATGCGGTTTTTTTATCAATAATTTATTTGATTTTCGGCTATTTTTCTTAATTTATCTGTTGTTTGTATGGAGATTTGCGTCGTTTGAAGGACATTTTACTCTGTTTTTTTATTTAATGTTTTAATTTTCCTGTCTCTTTAGTCGGTAGTCGGAGTCTGTAAAATCGATAATAACTATTTAACCACTCTCTGTTACGTCTTGGGGAGAGAAAATCGTGACCATAGATTCGTAATCCTCTCTCTTACTTTTGACCCACCTTCTGAGCCTTTTGGGTTTTGCTCTCGACTATATCAAGTTCTCACTGCCTGATTTGAACTTCTTTTTGCTTGGGCTCTCTCTCTCTCTCGCTCTCTCTCAGAGTAACAAGAACGGATAGGGGCTTTGGGTTTTCTGTGAGGAACACAGAGTAAAAGGAGGCTGTGTAGAGAGATTTATGTCGGCTAGCTTTAATTTGGTTGTGATTGGGGCTCTGTTGCAGCTCTGGATTTTGCTTCTCTGCTTGGTCTTGCAGAGATTCAACCTGGTGCGTCCGTACGTTTCGATGAGTTTGAGACCAAAACGGTATGTGGGTTTTTTTAATTTCTTTTAAGTCTTGGTTAAACCCTTGTGGGTTTTGTTAATTCATTGTCGCTCTCTGTTAAACCCTTGGGTTTTTCATTTTTGGTTGATTTTGGTTGTAAATCTCACATGGGTGTTTTGATTTTGCAGGATTTGTTCTGGAATACAGTGCTTTGTGGCTTTTCATATAAAACGATTTTCTTTTCTCTTCTTATTCTTGAGAGGGGATCTTACTTGAGACCACCACCCTGTTCTTAAATCGTTTCTTTGATTTATTTTTTCACTTTTTTTTTTGTCTGGTTAAATTTTGAGGGGGGTTTGGAGAAGAGTTTCTTTTCACCATTTTTTGAAAATGCCAGAGCCTCGGAAGCAATCTCTGAAACGAAATAGTAGTTTCAAGAAGTCCAAGAGTAACCCATTAGCTGCTGAAAACTCCAAAATGATGATGAGGAAAGTCCGTATAATCTGTTGCGATCCTGATGCTACTGATGACTCATCTTCGAGCGAAGATGAAGGGAGGGTTAGAAATCATGACAGAAAATCAAAACGCATCGTCCGGGAAATCAGTCTTCCTCTTGTTTTCGGTCATCCATATAAGGCTGTTGAACCCGATACTTCTTCTCAAGACAGTAATTATGGAGGAGTCAAAACCCTTAAACCCAAGAAGGGGGTTTTTGCTAAACCCTCGAAAAAACAATCCTCTTCACCTTACAGGGGTGTGAGGCAGAGAAAATGGGGCAAATGGGCTGCTGAGATTCGTGACCCTTTCAAGTGTGTTCGTCTATGGCTGGGTACATACAACACCCCCGAGGAGGCTTCCAAGGCCTATGAGACCAAGAGGCGTGAGTTCGAATTAATGATGACCATGTCCTCAGCTATCAGCTCGGAGAAAAGCGACAGCAACAAAACCAAATCTTCTTCAGCAGTTGTGTCTCACAAGTCTTGCAACATTCAACAACCTGTTTCTTCCGAGGACTCTGACTGCGTCTTGTCCCACAGGTCTCCGGCTTCAGTTCTTGATTTGGAGACCTCGGCTTCGAACAACATTCAGAATTGTGGTGCTGATTTGGAGAAAGAGGGTGTCCTGAGTGATGAGCTTGGAGAGGAGCTGCAGTTACCCGACTTGGGTTTTCTGGATGAGGCATTGGGGTCTCTCCCATTTGAACAAGAGCTCGACTTTGGACTAGAGCTCGACTCACTCTTGTTGGAGGATATTGGGCAGTACTTCAACGATTTCAGCAACATTGATGAGTTCAATGTCCAGATTCCTGGGTTTGAAGGTGATGATCCTAGCAGTCTTCCTGATTATGATTTTGGGGATCTTGAAAAGGATGAAATTGCTTGTTGGATGAATGAACCCCCCAACATACCATGCCTATAAGTTTTGCAGTTAGGAACTTAGGAATGTCCAGTTTGATCTTTATTATTATTACTACTACTTTTAGTTGTTAATCTAAGATAAATAGGTGAAATCTCAGGAACTGTAACATGGGTTTTTGAGAGAGTTGTTTAATGCGAGAGTTTAATTGTTTTGTTTGTTAAAGATTGAGAGGGATGAGAGTATGAGCTGCATTGTATTGTCAGTGTGAGTCCTTGGGTTTTCTTGTGCTATTAGAGCCGTCCAAGGGTTCTCCAGTTGTTGCAGAGTGGGTTCAATAGTTTATGTTCATCTGGAGCAGAGTCTTTGTCCGTTCGGTATTAATATGAAATTAAGTTATGCAATGAGTTATTGCTTTTCCGAAATCCTAATTCAGATTTCATTTTAAATTTTGTGCTTTGAGCGTATTGGAATTCGATTTGTTTAATTTTGATATATGAATGCTCATTTAAGTGATTCATGGCCTTTGTGTGAATAGCTGTCTGTTGAAGGAGCACAAGCCTCGGGCCTACTTTATGCTTACGTCTTTTCATTACTAATTCTTTGATACTGAGGAAGATGGTGACTGTTCTTTTTTTCATAGTTACTGCTTCGTAATAGGGTTGAGGCCCTTGTGGTTGGGTTGGTTGGTTCTATAATTCTATTTTTTCAGCTCCAGAGACAAGTACTGAAGGTTGTACCAGAAGGGCAGAAGGCAGAAGGTTGTACCAGAAGGGCAGAAGGCAGAGAGGGAGGTGAGGTGGTGGGCCTGGATTGCATATGTTTTGGCAAGCAAAGCATTAAGCATATCTTCAACTAGAGGCAGTAAAAAGATGTTATTCTGGAGGTCCTTTTGAGCTATTAGCTGTCTTCCAATTACTAGACGCATCCACCTTTGGCCCTTATTTAGTGGCGCTACTCACTGAATAAAGGGTGTTTGTGTTTGGTGACACAGCTTCGATGCGCCTGTTTCTTTGGCACGTGCTTTACTGTTACTACCATCACGTACCAGATGCTACTACTAATTTCCTCATTACATGGATGATTCATGCCTTCCTATATTCTTGTGTGCAATTTAGATGAACGTTACAAGCACTCAATTGCCTGCTTCTAATTAATTGTCTTCTCTTATATGTTAATTAAGCCAAATTAATAGGCTTAAACAAATCAAATCCTGTTCACCGTGGACTTTAGTGTTTAACAATTCGGGTGAGAGAACCAATATTGTGCATATTATACACTATACAGCGAGGACCTACATAATATCTATGAAGGATGCACACCCCATTCTAAATACCAAATAAATAGTGTGTTTTGGCCTCAATCTCGGACCTAACCAATGCGTTGTAAGTTACTAAAGCTTAAATTTTGTCTTAAAAGTCATTAGGCTTAATCAAATCATAAAGACTAATTAAAATCAGGCTGTGGAATCGTTGACTTTCTCTCAATTGGTGAATTATCTTCGTCATAATACAAAAGAAGAATCCTTTCCTATTACTTTGATTAAGTACGTGAACGTCCAAAGATGATTAATCACTTGTATATGTTTTTTTTTCGCACGAGCTGTACTCCTTTGTGAACTGTAAGGAAAATATATAATGGGTCTGGTCAGGTGCTCATCACGTAATGTAGCCTCAGTATTGTGCCACTTGCTTTAAGCATCCTTATTTTTAGCACAAGGTCGACGCCTAACAAAAAAGTGTTCAGGGCTTATTATTGCCATACTCTTAAAAATAGAATACTCTTATGGGTAAAATAAGTAAATTTGTTTACGAATTGTGTCAAAAAAATATATAGAAAGTGATATATTTTAAAATTGGTCTATGTGGATATCACATTGTATTTTACTTTGCCTAATCAAGTCAATTGCCACTATTGGCATCATAAGTTATTGGGTTTAGCTTCTGAAAAAATTACAATGTTTCATTTATTGTGTGTAGTTCTTTATTTTGAAACGCTAATGACGATTCTGTAATATATGGATAGTAACGTAATTTACAAATTGTCTGAGGTTGAATTCAAAGCGAGGAATGTCTCTTTCTTTTGATACTCTACTATAATTGTCAATAAATGATGCCCCTTAAGTCTATATTAGAGGCGGCTGAGCAGAAGTGGGTAATGGAATTTTATCAAATTTTCATTATATTAAATGAAGAATGAAGGAGACGTCTCTGACCGTTGATCTTTGATTGGGAGAGAAACTTCGACCAGCTGTCTCCCAAAAGGCCAGGGATTTCAGATTTGGTCACACTAAACTGTTTTATGAAGACTTTTTGTCTTTGGTTTAATAGGGTAATGTATATGAACATTCCAATTTAGCAACAAATTTATATTTTCGGTGCAATTGTGTTTTGCTTTCGTGAGCCTGCTTATTTCTCTCCTCATCCTTAAAACTCCATTTGTTATTTTGTTGTGAAGTATGGCAGCTTCATTTTTCGAACTCGAATTCCTCGACTTAACAATGAAGAAAAATTGAAACGAAACTGAAAGCCATGTATGCCGGCCAATAAATGTTATTGAACAAGGTGTTTGTAGAGGGCTGAAATGATGTAACACAGCTCATCTGAATGCACAGACCATTTACGGACCTATCAAATGTTCATCCTCTATTCTCAACACTAAAAGGGTGTGCCTTAAGAATGAAGCGCACTTGGAGAAGTTTGCTGCATTAATGTGGAATTCACAGAAATCCTTTCTCTTGGAAACTTGTGATGCAGTCATCAAACATCCTTTCAAGCGTTTTGAAAGGAGGAAACCCCAGCTGAGCAATTTTGCTGGTATCCATGCTATGTGGGTTGTTGTCTCCTTCCTGGCTGCTACACCTACAACATTGCCATAATATTCCATATATATTAAACAAAGCAAAACATCCAGATGCCACAGAAACTACATAGGAAGTTGAGTTTCCTTTTCCATTATACATGCTCTTCCACTTACTCGTTTTCATATGGATAAGATGGATATTTGGCTCTCAGCATCTCAACGATCTGTGACCAGTGTGCTACTGAGCTTGAACATATAAGCCTGCCTGATGCTTTGCTTTCTTCCATTGCCAAAATATGTGCAGCTACCACATCATCTATGTGCACAAACCCCAGGGTGGTATTCGGGTATTCACCTTTTAAACCTAACATAGAAATTGCAAAACTCATTTCCCTCAAGAGAAAAAAAAAAAGGGTTAGAAACTTGCACAACTTAGTATTCTAACATAGAATTAGCTGCTAGAGGCCACTAATCTTTCATATACTTATTGGCAAGTACAATATCCTTCTTAATTGTCAAATTGGGATTTTTCTACAACCAGTAGTTTTTGTCCTCCTCTTTGTTCCATCAGTGCAAGAGACAGCAGTTTTTAGATAACAAAAAAAGCAGAAAAATTCCAATTGTTTGGTTAATTGGCTTTTTTGAAGTACCCATTTCATGACAGAGAGCCAAACTGAATGGAATATCACTTTTAAAAGCCATACAGGTGCTTCAAAAATTATGTACCAAAATAAGATCAGCACAATCCACTTTTTTTTTTTTCCTTTGTCAAAATGATACATAATCAAGAATATTGCCTGCTATGCTGTAAGGGAAAGTGTCACCGAAATTTGGACGCCTAGAGAATAAAATGAACAAAAGGCAATTCTTTCCCATCACTTAAAAATTGAGGAATCATTTTGCTGATGATGGAAAAACTAACCTTTCATTATAGCCAGTATCAAGAGCAGTGTGCTAGTTGGTTGTGGTGCTAGCAGAGGACCAACCACAAAAGACGGATTCACCACCACGAGATCCATTCCACTCTCCTTGGCGATTCTCCATGCCTCTTTCTCCGCTGTAGTCTTTGCATATGCATACCAAAGCTGTATATCCAAACAACAAATTACACAATTAAGAATGCACCAATGCAACCGCCCAAAATTAATAATGGTATTCACAATTTAGATGGATACAACATCTATATATGTGTAATGTGTTAACATGGAGGGAGTTGAATTTATTACATTGTAGTGTTTGCAGTATTCAGGGTCGCTCCAATGTGACTCATTGAGAGGAGAGACCTGTTGGACATCGTAACGATATCTAATTGAAGAGCAAGAAGAGGTGAGCACAACCCGGTTCACGCGTGCTTTCGAGCAGGAAGTCAGCACATTCAAGGTGCCCTTTATACATGGATCAATCAAAGTCGCCTGCCAGATTAATCCAATAAATTTTTTGATCGAAGATTCAAGGTTTCCTCTTAGCCTGAGTTTCATGACTTCAAATTTGCTCCCAAGAACCCAGACACTTATTTGAATCACGTATTGAGCATTAAATTGAAAAACAAATATGATTGAACAACTAAAAGATGAAGCTTTGTACCCAAAGAAAAGAGTGACAAAAAGACTAATTAAGTAAGAAAGTAATGAATATGATTGTTTCAAGTGGTAGCTTTGCCTGAACATTATCGTCGTATGGAACGAGCACAGGTGATGCAGTGTGGAAGACCCCATCAACGCCTTGTATGGCCTCGTCAAAGCTTCCCTCCACCATTAAATCAGCTTTCATTATCTTAAGCCTTTCCTTGGCTCCATCGAACTCCCACAGATAACCAACTTTCCTCACATCCTCTGCGATCAAATTCAAAGTAGTAGTAAAAGCTATGTGTATTGAAATTGAATTTACATGTTGATTGTTCCATGCTCGATCATGATTGAACATATATATATGTACCTGGGTTTCGCACCGTGGTCCGCACTGCATGCCCATTTTCTAGCAAAGCCTTCACTAAGTAAGCAGCTATGAAGCCTGTTCCACCAGTTACACAGTATTCTGGCATCTTTCTTTTTCTCTTTCTGCTCCTGTGTGTTCCTTCCTTCTCATAATTCTTTATATATGAAATGCTGATAGTGATGCTTTCGAGGAATAAAGAAAAAAAAGAGTGTCACGCGCAATGCATTTTCATTTGATTATTGGTTTATCTTATGTGTAAAAGATTCTTGGTAGATAGCTCATTCAATCTACAAGGTGGCCATGGGTTGGTATTTCTTTTCAATATGAATAATTCCAGGGTTAGAGGCTCAAATGGCCCGAGTTGGCTAGTCAGCCCATCATACGTACAGTCTGAACCATATAAGCTCATGATGTGTTCCCCAGCCTATGGGTTTGGGCTCAACTGACCCAAATTGGGTATATGGCTCAGCTATGTTGAGTGGGCTTAGTAAGGTCATTGTCCAATACATTCATACTCTTATCCCTAATAAGCTTCTACTTCAATCACTTCCCAAGGCATTAAACACATAAATGATAAATATGAATACTGACTGGGCCATGTATATGATTCATTCTTGTACCATTTTTCCAAAATGTTTCTTCTACTTAAGCACACCAACTGCCAACCAATTTTTGTTTGATAAAATTATGTGTGATTCAATCATTCAACTAAAATTTAGTTAATGTGCATCACTCTGACTACCCAAAAATGGGAGGAGTTGGTAAAGTGAAATTGGCCTCTTTGCTGTTCTGGTAATATGTATATTGATAGAAGTTTGCGTGATGTACTTCGATTAGTGTCATGAAAGGGCCTTCTTCATTTTTTAATTTTTTAATTTTTTTTAGGGGAAAGAGATTGAGATTGAGATTGAGATTGAGATTGAGATTGAGATTGAGATTAAAGGTGGTACCGTTGGGCGCTGGTTGGTTCGTCTCTTGAATTAAATCTATTTATTCGTGGTATAATATATGACAGCTACCAATAGGCGATTGCAGTTGCAGTTTGCAGATCGTCAAATCAAACCCCCAAACTTGTTGGATTCAGAAGTATTCAGTATCCAATATACGCAAAAACTTTACAACGTCAATTGTAGTGATGTGAGATTCTTCTGCCACATGTCTCAATCTGAATGCGGGATAATGTGTAAATGATCCACATGGTGGTCACATACATGATGGCCGCCCATGCGGGTTCGCACATGGTTTCATTGTTTTGCCTACACACTCCAATCCATGCATGCATATCTTCAGTTATTCACTACTTTCAGGCTCTGTAATACGCAGCCCACATGAAATTGCATGTCCATAAATAAACGTTGAGTTTCAATCAAAAAACGTTGGTTATACTTTTTGTATCCCACCATTTATTGGTTTCTGTACTTATAACCCAAATGCTATTTACTCATCTAGAGTATTAGATGGCCCGATGGTTATTTACAGTATTTACATTAATGAGGAATTAACACAGTAAACCATTTTTTGATTGTTCTATGAATTTTATTTTAAGAAATTCTATGCCTTCTTCCCTTATCTTATTTTTTATTTATTATTTATTTTACAGTGTATTTTTATAATCATAATTGTTTTTTTTAAAAATTATTCTTAGAAATCCATATTTACAAAAAATTAATTAAATCGAAAATTATTTGGTTATGTAGATATGATCAAATAAATAGATAATTTTTGTAAAAGTTAGATTTACCATCTGTTTATTCAATATCAATTACATGATTAAATAGATTCTAATTTAGTTAATTATTTTATAAAATGATCTTTAAAGGATAATATGAAAAATGAACGATTAATTTCTATTATGAAACTACAGTCCAAAGTGAGAATAATAATAAAATAGAAAGTTGGTAAAAAAATGTTTAAAAAAAGAAAAGAAAAAGATAGCATTACTCTTTTATTTTTTAGATTTAATTATCTAGTTTTTTGGAATTTCCTTTTTTTTCCTTTTTGGTATAGTACATACAGTTTTCAATAAGGCTGGGAGATCGGACTAGACCGAACCAAAATAGATAGACTGGAGACCAGACCGAAGCTCTTCAGTGGGAAAGTTTGGAAACCGATACCGAGACCAGGATGTCAGCAGACCAAACCTCGGTATGACCGACACCCTCGGTCGGATCCGGTCCGGACTGGGCTTTGACCGGCACCAATCTCCTTCACAACTTTAATTGAAGCCTTCACTTGAAAAAATCCCCAATTGACAGTCAAGTAAAAATCCCCAATTGATAAGCCAATCAAGCAAAATTATTCCAACCAAAAGTGATTGTGGTGGCGAGCAATGGTGGCGACTGGCGAGATTGAGAAAGAAGAGAGAGCGAGCGACTGAGAGAAGAGAGAATGAGAGTTCATGTGAGATCAAGGCAAAGAGAGAGAGAGAGAGAGCGAGAAACTAAGAGGCGCAGAGAGAATAATAAGAAGAATAATGTTTGGGGGAGGAAGTTGTTATGTAGATCAAAGAAGAATGGGTGGTCAGGTGGGTTTGTGCACAAGTATGGGTGGGAAGAAGAAAAAGGGGTGGTGTGGTTTTGCAAATAAGAAAAAGGGGTGGGTCTGCGCAAAGAAGAATAAGAACAAATAAATTGGGCTTTTATTTTTTCAAAATCAAAAGATAAAGTGAAGGGCAACTTTTGGAAAGTAACTAGTAAAATAGTATGATAAATATTAAAAAAGAAAGGAAGAGCTTGATTGGAGTTTTTGGGAGTGTGAAAATTGCAATTTTTAATTATTTTAGACATTGATGTGCATTGTTATTGCATATATTTTATTTAATAAAATATTTTATTAAATAAATTTTATGTTCGGTCCGGTCCGGTCTACCGTCGGTATTGACATTTTAGAACCGTCGGTCTAGATACTTTGGCCGGTCTGGTTTGTAGATCGAAGGATCGATCTCAGTCAAAGCTCGGTCCGGTCTTTTTCAGTATTGGTATGGCCGGTCTCGATTCGGTTTCAGTTTTTCAGTCAGACCGACCCACCCCTAGTTTTAAATAGGACATGAAAGCCTACAAAATGGACCGCGTGCACCGTCCTTTAATTTGCACGTTCATATCGTTAGCATTAGTAAGTACCCGATACGGCATTGAAGTGAATTAATTTAATTTAATTTGTCAACTTTGTGACCTACCCGGCCCCCCTCCATTCTCAGAACTAGCGTTGCTCTTTTTTAATTAAAATTAATTAGAATCAGAAGGTTAATGATCGACTTGATTAGTAATTAACTCAGTTAAGTAGATCAAAATTAAGCTCGATCGTAGGTAACACCAAAGCTCAAGCACGCGCGAGTATGACCAAAGCTTGTACGTTCAAAGCTCATGAGCTCTACGTAATCTTACGAAAACAAACAAATCTATGCCACGTATAAAAACAGGATTGTTGGAAAACATTTTTCTTTGAGAATGTTTGGAATGTTGGAAAACATTCAATCAACAAAATATTCTTGCTCTTTCAATAATGTATGCCGTTCTAAATACCTCTATTTGTTAAAAACTGTGTCGTTTAGGAAATAACGTTTTTATATATATAAAATATTCACAACTAAATTAAACGTGGATTTATTCTCCTAATTAACTTTATTCCAGTTAGAAATATATACATAAAATTTAGCTAGTTGTAGCTCCAACTGATCTGCTCAACGCAAGTAGATTGAAGAATTAATCATAAATTGTATATTGAATGACACGTACTTGAATTACGGCACCTACTTATTAAAATACCACAGGTACTTGAATAACAAATAAATGATTGGATTCTTACTGGGCGCATAAAAATTCACATCACTGCTTAATTTATTTTATTTTACCAATTTACCACTTAAATTTTAAATTTATTACAATATGCAGCTTTCGACTAATTCCATTAATCATATTTATTTTTAAAGAAAAAAAAAAACGCAGCAGCAACAAACCTATGGTCTCAACTTCCCTCCCGACCTCCCGACCACACTCTTGTTTAATAGAACAGATGACTGCCATCAATGGGTGGAGGACAGGAGGAGGGAGAATGGCTTGCAAACTTAAAAAAAAAAAAAAAAAAATACCATTATTTTTAACAGATACGGATATAAAGTATTGTATTAAAACAAATTTTAAATTTAGGTGGTAAATTAGTACAATTTTTTTATTAAAAGTGAACCTCGCAGTTGAAGTGAGTAAAATATAAAAAAACCAAAACAATAAATAGTTTTCATATTTGAAATTTATTCCTTAATTTTGAAAGAACTAGGAGATCCAAAAATTATAAGTGGAAGTCCTTTATCAGAATTCAGAAAAGTAGTTGAAGATTACATCAGGTCAAATTGCGTCTCACAAACCTATAAACACCACACGAATATTATATCATGCAGTTGGCATATATCAACGCGCTACCATACGCCATAGTCGATCATCATCAGCATTAATTATTGGCATCATTTCTCCATCATCATCATCATCATCCATGGTCTTCTTTATCATCATTAATATCGTTAATTATTATCATTCACAATATGTGAAATATATATGCGCAAAAGAATTTATGCATTATTTTACTAATCGAGCCAAACAAACATAGCTACGTACATGCTTGATTTTTGAAACATCAACAATTCATTTCTAAATCTTCAATAAAAACTGCATTGCTTATTGCCTTTCGTTTGATCTGATGACATTGAAAAAGAATGAATGCGGTACATATGGGTATAAAACAAGACCGTTCGACCTAAAACCTGGAAAAATCCCTAACTTGAAATCGATTTGAACCCAATAAGGCCCAAACTCAATGTATTTTGAGTAAGCATCGGACTGGCCCCAGACCTAATTTGAAGATGAACATGAAATATATGACTCACATAAAAGGTCAAATTTTGATTTCTATTTTTAACATATATAATTCAAAGTGCACAAAAATGAATTATAAACATATTGTGTAATTTCAACTCATAACTACAAATAACAATCATGAAAGTTTAATTATAAATGAATGTTCATTTAATTAATTTGTTTTTACTATTATATTGAAGGTTAATTGATTTTAAATACCAAATTTCAATAATTTTTTAGTTTAGATACCAAAATTTAATAGCATTTTAGATTAGGTACTAGTTGAAAAGTCAAAAATAATAATATAGTAAAGGCCACTATAATTCACAAATATTACATCACATGCCACTACAATAATATATATATATATATATTACATCCATATTATTACATTAATTTATACTATATTGTATTAAAACTAAAAAAAATCAACCAATCACATATTAACTGTGACTGTCTTACAATTTAGTTGTGATTGTCTAGATAAGTTGAAAAAGACAACTTCCACCACTATACTAAGTATTATTTTGAGTAAAAGTATTGTTTTGACCTCTATTTATAATATATTGTAATACAATTTCTCTTAAAAAAAATTTCAATTCAATCACAACCTAACTGTAACTGTATCACAATTTAGCTGTGATTGTCATTCAATCACAACTAAATTTGAAGCTGAGTGTCGTAAAGTCACAACTAAAACTAAAGTTGGGACTATATTAACTAATTTTTAAGACAATATAAAAGTATCAAAGACAATTTTGTCAAAACTTTATAAATTTTATCTAAGAGTCATTCAGTCACAACTAAATTTGAAGCTGAGTGTCGTAAGGTCACAACTAAAACTAAAGTTGGGACTATATTAACTAATTTCTAAGACAATATAAAAGTATCAAACACAATTTTGTCAAAACTTTATAAATTTTATCTAAGACCTATCATATGTGGGGCAAAGGACAGTAGAAGTGCAAATTTGTCAAACAAATAAAGCCCAAAACAAATGGGCTGTAAATTTATGACCTATTCTAAAAATCAAATTCATTAGTTAAGAGTCAAACCTAAAAATTATGAGCAAAACTAATTTTCTAAAAAAGTATTGAAACTAAGTATTTAATCATAAATTTCAATTTTATCTATAGTCTCAATTCAAAATCCATGAGCTATTTACTTCGTACATTTATTGATGATATATATTTTCTAGAAAAATTTTATCCGACTTTTAGGATCCAATTTATTGCATGTGATCAAACAGCTTTAAAAACGGTACACCATCTAACGTAGTTTCCAAATAGATTAGATAAGCCCATATCGATCAGTTAATGGGATTTTGGGTTTATTGATCAATCGTTGCTGTTAATTAATAGCTTACATTAATTTTATGCAGTGTACAAGTTATCATATACGCAACATGCATATACATAACTCAACGAATGACGTACGTGCAGAAAAACGTTTTCTTAGACGATGAAAGACAGACCTTTGCGTGGCTCAACAATGAGGGCATCCCTTTTGGCCAACAAACAACAAACACGTAAATTAAGCTTCTTTTTAAGAATTCTCTGTTCATCTCTTCATTTGCAAACTCGTATTTGTGCATTTATACACAATGCATTACTTGAAGTTTACTTTTTTTGTCTTAAAAAAAAAAAAAACGACTAACAACGAATTAACAACTACATTAATTGGGAGTTGGGAAATTAATTCCCCACAATGAAATGCTTCACTTAGTTGGACTTAATTTCATTTTTTTAAAGAGCAAAGTTTTTATTTTTTGTCAAACTTCGAAGTAAAAGTACGTACATCTCTAGTTCACAATGAATGAAATTCCCATTTAATTTCTATCCATAATTAAAAAGCACTTCAAATTCAGTCACATTTATCAATTAATTAGGTATTGGCTTACTACTAGTATTTTTCTTTCACTTTATTGAAAAAAGTCACAAATTAATTAGAATCACTCCTCTAGATAAAAGGAAATAAAACTCATGCAATGTAAAATCATTGATTTGTTTAATGGAGCTCGTTTTCATGCATCATGTGATATAGACTATATAGTTATAAGTAATTAACTAGCTAGGGATATATACATATACGTAGTACCTAACTCAGTCATAGAGCTAGGTAGGACTTAGGAGGCATATGGTTTTAAAAATTTTTATGGTATTTGTATCCATTTTCTATAGAAGTTATGAAATTGATAAAATTGCAAAAGGCAGTGTTAAAATGTTTGACAAATTATAGAAGTAAATTAATTAAAGGGAAAAGATTTTGTGCCACACTATGGCACAAGT
>QANT01001007.1:0-16153 GCA_003254885.1 Purshia tridentata
CCCACTTTTCAAGAGCTGCTAAAATTGCCTAGTTCTCGGCTCTTTAATTTGGTAATAAATCCACACACTTTTTGGTTTTGTTTGATTTACTTCCAGATCTATGATATTAAAACCACTACCCCACCATCGAAACTGGTGTGAGGTCGTTCCTTCCCAAATACCATCAGTTACAAAAGCCACTCAATTGCATTACAACATGAAAGTTTTTATTGATCAGATTTCTATCATGAGTAATGTTATTCGATTAGGATGTTGCTTCTCTTTTTTTTTTTTTTGAAAAATTCTTTTTTTTTTTTGACTAAATAAAAAATAGAAATAATTTGATAAATGGAAATAATTCTATTAGCTGATTTGGATTGCAAAAGTCAAAGCAAGTTTCAGTATTGTTTCTCCTCTACCAAAAATTCTTTTTTTTTTTTTTCATTTAATTGGTTATAGAGACTATAAATTTTTAGGGAATTAAATTATCCTGGTTTATGATTCGAGAGCAGAAATAGAAATAAGGAGAATAATATAAACGGAACAAATCGTAGAGACAATTTCTAAGTGAAGAGAGAATGAAGAAGATGATTAATCATAAATTTAATGAGTAATGAAACTAGAAGTCCTTTGAAAATATGTTGATGTAGAGAAAAACTGTTTAGAAAGAATAAATTTGGAAACCCAAAGATAAAATGATGTGCAAAATAATTAAAAAATTATAAGAAGTGCAAATGGAAAAAAATAGAGTGCTCAAATCGCCTCCCAATATTTATGTATTAATATAGACTACATAATATTGTGGTTAAAATATTAATTAATATTTGATTATAATAATTGATATAATAAATATAAATAAACTATGAAAATCATGTTCTACTAATGTGATCTAAAAATGTATAACTACGTACATTTGGATTAACGTTGTTAAATACGTGATTCGAGCAAACGGTCGAAGAACAAACTTGCCTATAAATGAAAAAGGGAAATGAGGGAACAAACTTGCCTATAAATGAAAAAAGAAAAAGAGGGTGCATCGTTTGCCTTTCTTATTGGGCTTGGGCTGCTTGGCCCTAACAAGATGAGGGGTGGACCATTACAAGTTTTATAAAAGAAAAAGTTGACACGTAAACCACTCTATAAAGTTACAAATTTTTTTACTATTTAGTATTTAGAATCTTTCTTTTTGGTGATACATTTGGTATCTTTCATCGATCAGTTACTCACTTTTATCCCTACTCTGCTACCTTATAAACCATATATATGCAGACAAAACCCTCGTTTTACTATCATACTCACACCCTCACTGAAACTCAGCCATGGAAACTAGAAACTTCTTCCGCTTTTGCTTTCTTTCCTTCTGCGTAGGACTCGCTCTCCTCTTCACTTGGGCTCACCTGCCTCACGCGCCGCCCTACGCGGCTGACCTTCTCGACTGCACCACCAACTCCGCCTGGTGCGCCTCCAAGAACCGCTTCCAGTCGAAACCACTCAACAGAAACCTCCACAAGCCCACGCGCGACCAAAACCATGCCTCCGATACCCCTCACCATCCACTCGACCCCCTCACCATCCAAGAACTTAACAAAGTCCGCACCATTCTCTCCTCCCAAGAGCTCTTCAAGTCCTCTTCCGCCTACGCGCTCCACTCCATCGAGCTCGAGGAGCCCGACAAGCCCCTCGTCCTCGGGTGGAAAAAGGGCAACCCACTTTTCCCCCGAAAAGCCTCCGTCGTCGCACGTGTCGGGGGAGAGTCGCACGTGCTGACAGTTGATCTCAGCACGAGCGAGGCGTCCATACAGAAAACTGGACCCCACTTCGGTTACCCGATGATGACGTTGGAGGAAATGACCACGGCCGCGTGGGCGCCGCTCGCCGACGCAAGGTTCAACCGCACGGTCGTGGATCGTGGAGTTGATCTGGCCGACCTCGCGTGTCTGCCGATTTCCTCGGGGTGGTACGGAGAGACTGAGGAAAACAGGAGGTTGATTAAGGTGCAATGCTACTCCATGAAGGACACTGTGAACTTCTACATGAGACCAATCGAAGGGTTGACCGTGCTCCTTGACTTGGATACCAAACAAGTGGTGGAAATTTCGGATAAGGGCAAACATATTCCCATACCAAAAGCTGCCAACACGGACTATAGGTACTCGGCCCATGAGCCCAATCAAGTCCTCAAGCTGCTGAACCCGATATCCATAGAGCAACCCGATGGCCCGAGTTTTACTGTGGAGGATGAGCACTTGGTCAAATGGGCGAACTGGGAACTTCATGTGAAACCCGATGCGAGAGCGGGTGTGATTGTGTCTCGGGCTAGAGTCCGGGACCCGGATACAGGGGAGTTGAGGGATGTGATGTACAAAGGGTTTACGTCAGAGTTATTTGTGCCTTACATGGACCCCACTGATGCATGGTATTTTAAGACTTACATGGATGCAGGTGAATACGGGTTCGGGTTGCAGGCAATGCCTCTTGACCCGCTTAATGATTGTCCGCGTAACGCCTATTATATGGATGGTGTGTTTGCGGCGGGTGATGGAACCCCGTATGTCCGATCAAACATGGTTTGCATTTTTGAAAGCTACGGGGGAGATATCGGGTGGCGACACACTGAGAGTCCCATCACGGGTCTAGAGGTAACATAACTTTTCTAATCGTGAAATATAAACTTTTCTAATCATGAAATTTTATTCATGTATAGACTGTTCTGTTCTGATTTTTGACAGGTTAAAGAAGTAAGGCCAAAGGTGACATTGGTGGTTAGAATGGCAGCATCAGTTGCTAACTATGATTATATCGTGGATTGGGAGTTCCAAACTGATGGACTCATCAGAATTAAGGTTAGTGGAAACTGTGCAATAAAGTTTACATTAATATAACAGTTGTAGCACTAGAGAATAGCATGTCAAGTGCTCCTAGTTGGAAATATTATGAATTATGAATAATAAATATTTGTTCTTCTTATGGTCATTATATTTTTCTTTATCAATTAGTTATTGATTTAATTATATTTTTTCATGTTATTAAAAAAGTTCTCTAGTTCAAAGTAATTAAAAATCTCATTGATATATGGACCCTCACTGGCCGTGATAATTTCTAAGTTTTTGTCTGAATATATATATACATATGTGCACAGGTTGGACTTAGTGGCATTTTGATGGTGAAAGGCACTCCTTATGAGAACGTGAACCAAGTCGCAGCTGGCCAAGAGAATCTTTACGGCACTCTTTTATCTGAAAACGTCATTGGCGTTATTCATGACCATTACGTGACATTTTATCTTGATATGGACGTGGACGACTCTGATAATTCCTTTGTCAAAGTGAATCTCCAAAGGCAGCAACCCTCCCCGGGTGAGTCACCAAGGAAGAGCTTCTTGAAAGCCACTAGAACTGTGGCCAAAACAGAAAAAGATGCACAAATTAAGCTCAAACTCTACGACCCGTCCGAGTTCCATGTGATCAACCCGTCCAAAAAGACCCGGGTCGGGAACCCGGTCGGGTACAAGCTGGTTCCTAGTGGCACTGCTGCTAGCTTGCTTGATCTTGATGACCCTCCTCAAAAAAGGGGTGCTTTTACAAACAATCAAATATGGGTGACCCCATACAACCGGAGCGAGCAATGGGCTGGCGGGTTGTTCGTCTACCAGAGCCGGGGTGAGGATACCCTCGCCGTTTGGTCTAATAGGTGAGAAATTTATTTGTACTATATATACTCATCACATTATTAATTTTTTTAATTATGTAATACTAAAAATACAATTATTGTCTCATTTATGCCATTATGTCAATATGATTTCATGTACCTGTAGGGATCGAGGGATTGAGGACAAGGACATTGTGGTGTGGTACACTTTGGGATTTCATCACATACCATGCCAAGAGGACTTCCCCATAATGCCAACGGTGTCGTCTAGCTTTGATCTAAAGCCTGTGAATTTCTTTGAAAGCAACCCCATACTTCGGACTCCGCCAAATGTGGCGGCAGATCTGCCTGTTTGTGTGGCTGCGGCTTCAGCTTAGAGCAACACGTAATTCCACATAAAAAAAAATATTTTTATGTGGGATTTGTCATTTGAGTGTACATGAAGCTCATAAAGTTGCTTCCAAATCTACCAAATTGGGGTTGCAAACTTGCGCTTGAAATTTGCTAGCTGCTTCGATCTGTCACTGTGGAATAAGCTTTGAGGCGACAACTATAACAAGTTGTGCGAAGGCGAAGAAAATAACAGTATGGAATCATACATCATCTATCATAAGTCTCCTTTTATGTAATTATGTAACTATCTTTAGCTTTGTGTGAGCTAGTGGAATATGACTTGAAGATTCCAAAGGCTCTTAATTATTGCTTCGAAGATGCATAAGGATAAAACACATCACTAATAAAGCTAGGCTCAGTAGTGGGGTGCTAATTTATTCCATGATCCAATCGCAAATACACGTGTGAAGATAAATTGAGGAATTCAATTTGGTGTAGGTTGGGTAGGCTAGCTTGAATGGGATACAGACAGTAGGCTCGAGGCGATTGGGGTAGATATATATATATCTGAAAAAATAGCATGGGAGCCCATGTAGTCCAAAGCGTAGGTTGGCTCACAATGAATAATGTTTTTTATTAGATAGTTTCATAATATAGGATGTTTATGTTGTTAGTTTATAATTTTTTTCTTTTTGATAAAGTAATAATATTGCATTAAAATAGCCAAAAATGCATAGAAAGCATAAATTTATGGCAAGAAGCCCTATAATAATAGGGCCAACAAGCTAAACGCTTACAACGAAATAGGAGCTTGATCTCATAACATCGGCATTGAGCAAATGCTACAATCACCAAGTGGAGTCTGCAACGCTCCATAGAAATAAGCAAATTAGTTGCGTTGGGTCAACAATCCAACTAATATCGAGTCTAATAGTAAATGAAGGTGGCGGATCAGGAAGTAGTAACCGGTAGGATGGGTATCGACGAACATAGTGACATCCCTACATCTTGTGACAAGAACCAACCATAGATAAATTGAAAGAAAGATCTACATAGAGCAACTAAATGTTGCTAAAGTAGGATCTAACGCTGCACAACATGCAAATCGTGTACAACGCCACTGAAATACCCAACCAAAGCGATCATAAAAGCACTACTTTATTGAGATAAAAAAATTGTCACACAGAGAGATAAAAAGGCTCTCACAAACAGAGGAGCATCCCTTAGTACAAACTAAAACAACAAACGAAGAAGAAAATGAGAAGTGAGAGGCGGGGGTAGGAGCAGCACGTCTGTGAGGAAGACAAGAGCCACTGCCCTCACCCCTGGAAATACATGGCTGAGAGAGATAGGGTTGAGGAGAGTGTTGGTTTATAAATTTGAAACCACACACATACAATAATCAATCTAATAAATGGTTTAAATTCAACAATATAAGTATCTTATCTTTATCCTTAGATTGTGTTGAAAAACTTGAATATTATATAGGTCATTACATACATGAGTTCTCTAGCTAAAGTGACATTAGAAAATGCTGATAGCAATGGTGTAGGTATCGTCATTCAGGATAATCTTCAGGATTTGCGTATGCTTCATGACTTGGATCTTTCTCGACTCTTGTGGGGGGAATTCATTGCATGTTATTCATATATTGGATTGAGAACCTCTTTTTTCATTCAGAACGCTCTCCTAGAGGATTTATATAATAATTTCTAAGTTTTATGAGAATTTCGTTTCATTTAAATAAAAGTGACATCAAAGAAACATAGGAATCTTTTTGTTTGTGGAAAAAAAAATTTTGATGTGATACTAGTGGTTAAGGTGGAGGAGGTAGTTTTGTCTTGATCCTATTTGTTTATCTTTCTCCATCCTATAAAATTATCACTAATTATACATATTACAATGGCCATATTCAAGAATTTTAAATTACACATAAATACTTGTGAAAGGCTCGTAGGACAGTATATAATTGTTGGACCATTAGGCACTTTGGACAATTTTATATTGAGTAAGTTCTAACAGTTTCTTTGATTACAAAAAATAAAAATTTCAAGCTAGCGTTTGGAATTTCTATTCAACCAACAACCTTTGTCATTAGTGACTTTATATTCAAATTAATAGTAGGAATGCCTATGAATAAATAACTAACACATTTAAAGTAGACGGGTCACACAGGCAATATAATTATGAGCTTAATTTATTGGGCTTTATTTCATACTAAGCTTCCCCCATGTATTTCATATTAATTAACCTTAATATAATGGATTATATATGAATGCAAGAATCAAGCCAAGGCATAGATAAGCATCCTCTCTGCTAAGGGCAGCCCATCACACCCTCAGCTTCCAGACCCCAATGGAAGATATCGAAAATCATTACCCGAGCAAGGTGTTTGTAGGGTCGTTTAGGAACCTACTGGGCCTAAATTCTAAGGGATTGGGCCACACACTAGGGTGTCTCAAACATTTGTGGATTGGTCGAACGAATGGTCTCCTTGATGAGTGCATCTAAGGAATGTAATTTGGGCAAGTGATGCTCTTCCACCATATATGTTGTTCAACGCCACCATTTCTGCTAGCGCTTCTTGTTCAACTGTTTCCATTTCATGTGGATGCTGCATTGGCTCAGTCATTACCCATTCCACTGTTGTTGCTGTGGTGTCGGTTCCACCCACTCTGATGTCCTATTCAACAAAATGTCAAACCGCTTGTGAATGTCAAAACATTTACACTATATATATATGACGCAAATCGATCATCACGTATGTTATGTTAGTAGTCTATATAGTTTGGGTCATTTTAATTGGAGGGCTAGCTAGGATTCAGAAGCGTCATGATGCACCACTATAGAAGAAGGCATGTAATATTCATATATACCTCATGTAGCAACTACGACTGAGGAGTACGTATTGCACCAGTGGAGAAATAGTACAATCTTAAAACGTACTCTTCTGTGGCTCTCTCAAGGCATTTATGACGGTCATAGGTCTCTACTGCACTGCAAAAGAACATAAATCGTTTCATTTCCAAAGGTTACTTCTCCAGTAGCGCAATATATATATACATCTTAGCTGAAAGATCGTAAGCTGCTTGGTTAGCAAGGCTACTCAGTCTCTCATTCACAACTGCCTCAAACTTCTCTGGCTCTGAAATTTACGTTCTTCATATTGGCTTTGGCATTAATGTTGTCTGCTACATTCAATCTGCCTAAGGAATTCTCATTTGCAATTGGCAAGATTCCTCTCCCATATCACTGCTTCTTTTGAGCTTGGACAATGTGTCACAACGTCTACCTGTGCGGCGGTTATGCATGCAATCAAAACAGCTATCGACGGTTACATAGTCAAGGCACATATATACGGAGACCATAAACTTTTTCTGGGTCATTCTCAGTTGAAGCATTGTAGAACTTGGAACTATAAGAATTGCCAGGTAAAGAATAGAGTTTGGAGGTTTTTCTAAAACGGACTATGTTAGTGATCAGATTCGGCTACCACCTTCTGCCGATCAAATGTGCCACGTGTCCCAGTTGACCGTCCAATGACCTTTTAACTTGATCTAAGCCACGTCACTCGGCCTAGTCAATCCATCCTGGACAATGTCAGAACCGGACCCACCCAGTTGGTTCCAATCCGATCCACGTATTCTTTAGAGGCCTTGATCACATCATGGCCTCCAACTTGAGCTCGGCGCAAACTTGAGAACGGGCTCACAGCCGAACTCATCCAATCAAAGGATACTCGGGGTAACTCGTCCATCATTCGGATCATATTGGCCACTGCACCATTGAGTAGCTAGTTGGCACAGGTGCTCAGTTCCCAAACGGCACTCAAGTGTCTTGGTAGGTGAATATGGCATTGTACCTGCAGCCTGACGTGGCAATCACATTCCTTCGTCCACATGCAGATAATCCTCATTTTGCCTATAAATAGAACCTTCTCCCTTCATGCAAAGGGTTCTCAATTCTGATAGGCCACACAAATACACTCAGAAACATAGCTTTAACATGGATTTTGATCTTTCTATGCTATTCCCTACCTCATCTTTCTTCAGAGATACTTCCTTTTCATCTTCTAACTTAAGCATCAGAGTGTGTTTGGCTAGCACCACACTGGTGTTAATCCCTACCTCATGTGTTCTTGACAGGTTAGTTAATCCTTGGAGAAGGTAGTCAGTCCATCACCGTCATCTATCATCTACCTCATCTTCTGACTCAATCGATCAAATGATCCTCCAGATCATCTATTTGACGTTGAACCAAGAGTCTCCCATGTTTTGGCATCAACAGATTATTATCTGCAACGGTACTAAAGTCTGAGCATATCGAAACAGAAGGGTCGCATGAGCAAGTTCACAAAGGAGGGTGAATGGAAGACAAAGCAAAAGCAGATGAATTTTTTCCAGAAAACTTGGGAAATGAACCATATTTTGTCTCTCACTGCTTCTTGGACTATAACAAATCAATCACAGATTAAGATCATACTCTACCACATATATAAAACTAATTGTTCTCCTTCCTGTTTGACCTTTAGCTTCAAGCAAAATTCTGCCTTCTCGGAACTCGTACTCTCTAAGTCTTGATCGTTGAATTCAAATGTAATTTCCTGGAAGAGTTGTTAATTAGATGTCTAGAGACTTTTAGCTCTCAACCACTTTGCATATCTATTCTATATGCTTTATGACTTAAGCAGAGACCTATAAGCTTACACGTTCTAGCTTATTTTAAATCAGTAGTTTTCTGGAAAGTGTTCTCAAGAGTCAGTTGATATGTTTATTATGAGAATAATTAATATGGTGCTGAGAAAATAAATCACAAGATATCACTCCTGGAAATGAGATAAACCCATATAATATATTTTTTCTTACAATATCCATACACTCCATTATGAATTATATAGAAACATTGGACCAATTAAGAACATATCTATGGATAATATATTGTATCCATGCTGCATATCTTTATTGTGGCATGAAGCCCTATGGTGTAGATGAATTTAAGCATAGAGCTCCAAATTGGATAACCTGGGTGTTGGAATCACAATCAATGGAGTCACTTTCTTAGTCACAATCCCAAACTTGTCCGAAAGGTCAAGCTTTGTGTCATTGGGCAACCTCCACTCGAATGAATGCAAGAATGAAGCCAACACATAGATAAGCATCCTCTCCGCTAAGGGCAGCCCAGCACATATTCTCCTCCCAGAACCAAATGGAAGATACTGAAACTTATTGCCCGAGTAATCAAAGTGGTTACTTGGGTCGTTTAGGAACCTCACTGGCTTAAATTCTAAAGCATTGTCCCACAAACTAGGATCCCTATGTATGGCCCAAACATTTAGAAAGACCATGGTACCCTTTGGTATATTGTAGCCACCAATGGGGGTGGATTGGCTAGGACAATGGGGTACTAGAAGGGGCAGTCCAGGGTGTAATCGTGAGGTCTCCTTAATGACTGCATCTAAGTAGTGTAATTTGGGCAAGTGATGCTCTTCCACCAAGTTGTTCAACCCCACAATTTCTTTGAGTTCTTGTTGAACTTTTTTCATTTCATCTGGATGTTGTAAGAGCTCGGACATTACCCATTCTACCGTTGTTGCTGTGGTGTCAGTTCCACCCACCACAATGTCCTGTAAAACAATCTAAGTAATTAATTCAATAGGAGTGGGGGACGGCGTACACATATGTATCTTTATTATCATAAAATCAGAAGAATATATAATTTGATGTCAAGTACAAATTCACTGTCTAATTGCCAATTGAAGTACACTCGCTCGAGGTGCATATGCCAATATGTTAGTACTATTATATGGCCAAAAGGAGAGTTCGTTATTACAGCCTTCACTACCCAAAATGACTTTGTTAACAAAACAAGTAAATGAAAATCAGTCTAATAAAATGAAGGTATATAATTGTAAATAAAATCACTAAAACAAAACTAAAATATTAGGACAAATAAATGTAAAAAAAAGTAGGGAGTCGTATAATTGTCAGGAGTCGGGACAATTAAATGTAATTGTAAAAAAAATTGTCAGGACAAATAAACGTGGGGATTATATAAATGCGGGGACAAATAAAGTGAAGAAAGTGGAGAGTTATAACTTATATAACTGCCGGGACAAATAAATGTTAAAAGAAAAATGATATTTCAATAATATATGTGCAGTAAAATTAATAATAGGCTAGTATATAATATACAGCAAATAAAAATATCAAATTAATTCAAGAAGTGAGGAGGGAGAACCCAGCAAACTTGCTGGCCTTTAGATCGAAGGACGGCACCTTGCTCTAAGAGGAGGGAGAAGGGGACGGTGGTGTCGGCTGGGGTGGTTGCTGTTTCATTTTTCTTTCTTTTAATAATTAGAGATAAAATTGGAAAATTAAAGAGAAAATTTTTAAGAAATTTCAAGAACTTCTCAATGAGAGCTCAATGTATCTTTATTATCATAAATTCTTAAAGATTTTTCATAAAAAGTTTTAAGAGGGATAGGAAAAGCAATTAGGGGGCTTCCTCATTAGATTTTGAGAAATAAATTTAAGAGGGATACCGTACCGTGAGCAATCCCTTCACTTGTTGCATTGTAATCGAACTCGCACTGTCTTCATGATTATGATGCTCCAACAGGAATTGCAGAACGTCCTTCCTTCCCTGTTTTCCTTCTACTCCCTCATGTTGGGCTGCTGCCTTCTTCATCTGTTTTTCAATAGCAGAATTCAGAATCTCTTCAGTCCAAGCTTGAACCTTCTTTGCTCGGCTTGCTATTCCTTGCACATCAAACCTTGCAAGCACAGGAAAATAGTCCGATATGTTTGGTTTCTGAAGCAGATCCAATGTCTCAGTCACCACTTTTCTAAACTCAACCCCAAAATCATCACCACGCTCTTCCCCTAGAGTCCCACCCCACATCATTCGCATGATTGTGTTGATGGAAGTCAAAAATGCAAAGTGCCCCAAATCAATTGGGGTACCAATTTTGTCATAAATATGAGAAACAGACTTGTGAACCTCTTCTTTTCTTAGAGCATAACAAGCATCAAGGTTGGCTCTGCTTAGCACCTGACCCACAAACACCTTGCGCAGCTTCCTCCACTCAGGGCCGTAGGACCCAAATGCAATATCAGTGGCTCCATATGTGAGGATATGTCCCGCAGTTGTAGGCTCACGGTTAGCAAAGACGGTATCTTGGTCACGAACCACTTGTTTCACAAGCAATGGTGAGCTGACCACAACGCATAGTTTGGTACCAAGTTTAAGTTTGTAGATTGGGCCATAGACCCTTGCCAGGTCTGTGAATTCATGGTGAAGGTTGGTACCTAAAAAGGGAAGGTACCCAAGTAGTGGGAGGCCACGAGGGCCTGGTGGCAATGGAGCTTTTGGGTTGCTTGAGTTGTTCCAAGTCCACAGGAACCACAACACAGCAAAGAGAATGAGTGAAGGGGTGAGAATTGCTCTGAGAACCTCATCTTTCTCAGTGATAAAAACCCACCATGATAATGACCACATCGTTAGACTTGAGCTCTTTGTAAATGAAAGATAAGATGTGGGAATGAAGTATCTGAAAATTTCGCGGTAACCATGCTTATATATAGAGAAGTTTTTCACTTCTGAACGAACCAGATAAGAAAGTATCTGGAATATTATCTCATCTGGTACATTGAGCCAAAAATGTGCCGACTCCGACCGCACAAAATATCGGAATACTACAGTAATTTTTAGCAAAGAAAAAAAGGAAAATTTTAGCAAAATAATTTAACTATATTTCTTTTTCGTACAAAATTTAACTATATTTCTATTATTAATTAAGGACTATAATTATCCTTTTTTTCAATTAAGGATTTTTCGTAAATTTTGTTATATTTTTAATTCAAATAATAAGAGATAATTTGGTCATTTCATATTAAATAAAATTTTAATTTAATTTTTAAATATATGGATATAACAAAAATGTTACAATAATCTGCAAATTTTCTATAAAAACATAAAGAATAGTCCGAGACCCTACTTGCGGACGAATATCTCCATATTTAAATGTCCATTTTAAAATCTAAACATATGGATGTAAACAGAATGTTACTAGCTTCAAAACGAGTATAAGATTGTTAAATTGTGTTAAGATTTGATAGGTTAAAAAATTAGCTCTGAAATACCTAATGGGAAGTCCTTAATTGAAATAAACGGATAGTTATAGTTCTTAATTAGATAAAAAAATTAATGCGGTCATCAACTAAAATTAGGGTATAGCTAAAGTCCTTTTATTAAAATTTTCCCAAGAAAAAATTTAGGTCACCTTTTAAAATTTGTGGTTGGCTACAAGATATGAGTGATTATGAAGAAATTTAAGCATCTATTATAAAACAAATTGACATTAGAAAAAGTAAGATCTTTGAGACAACACTATACATTCTAAAAAATTAAATAGGTGAAGCTTTGTAATCTTTGATGAAGTCATTGTGTGGCAGAATTGTAGCTAAATTGTTGTATACAAGAATTCTATAATTTGAGATAAGAAATAGGTGATCAATGCGAGATGTGAGAGAGCGTTCAAATGCTCTCACATTCCGCATTCATTCATGTCTTTCCTGATAGAAATCCTCTTAGAATGTTTTCCTAGAAATAGGTTCGGCTAAGAGGTGTTTAGGCCAGATGCACAAGGCAGAGCTCCATCTTCATGCCGAGCTCAATAACAAGAATGATGTTACACATTTATGCAAGTATAAGAGATTAATGAAACCATTCTATGTCTTCTTTTTTTCTCCTAAAATTTGGATCATATATGGATTTATGCTAGTTGAAAAGGCTGGAGTCTTTAGAAATTTGGTTTAGTGACATGATCAGGCGTACAAGTTAAGGGTGTGAGATTTTTTGAGATACGTGGTTAAGAAATAAATGAAAAGGCCTGAAAATGGACTCTGAATTGTCTGAACTAGAGCCACTCATATATATGGAATCACTGGATTGGGTAATAAATAATGCGACGTTTATAAAATGTTGATGTATGTAGGCTCCATTTGCATTTATGACAAACAGTCGTTAGCTAACAATATGCAGTATAATAGACCCATTGGAAGTTGTTGGAGCCCATGTAAATCTGTTTTTTGGGATGATACCAAACCCAAATGAACACGCCCATAACTACAATTAGTTTTGAAAATGTGCAGTTTTATCTCATCTTAAAAAACTAAAATTTTGTATAATCCTTATAAGGATTTGAACTACTTTTCTCATTGCCAATTAGTTTTGAAATGAATGTCTGAATTTCTTCATTAACTACTCATATTATGTGATAGTAGAGATTTAATTATTATGTCAAATTGTTAATAATCACATTAGCTTAGGAGCTCAGCCCTAATGTTAAGCTTTAAAATGAAGATTCTACACCTTATAAATAAGACAATACTCTTTATGGATTGATCTTTCACTACACAACAATACAACATTTCCAGTAGATTCGGAGGGCCATGAGTTCGTGAAGTGGTCCTTTTTAGCACTGCTCAATTATTTTTCGGTGAGACCGTACTCCATATTAGCGGTTGTAGAATACGCCATTCAAAGAAGGAAAGTGGTTTCCATACATAGACAAAAAAGTCTTTTATCTTACCTAATTCACAACATTTACAATGTGGCCTCACTCGATCAACTCCCAAAAGGATCACAATGCAACATGAGTAATGACAATTTTACCATTTCCAGAAGGGTAGAAACCACAAGTGTACCAAAAAATCTTTGTAGTCCCATAAAAAGTTCAATGATTAACGCAATAATTCTTGACAACGCACTTATAGGCCACTCTCAAGAGAAATAGATAATAAATATATATATCTATTACATGAAAATTTTACTCTTACACTACTCATAGAATGCTGGATTCGATAACCTTGGAGTTGGGATGGCAACCAAAGGCACCTTCTTCTTCATCACAATCCCAAACTTCTCTGCAACATCCAACTTCTCTCCTTCTGGCAATTTCCAGTCAAAAGAGTGCAATAGTGTAGCAAGTGAGTGCATAACCATCCTCTCAGCCATTGCTGTCCCTGCACATATTCTCCTGCCAGACCCAAATGGGAAATATTTGAAGTCACTCCCACTGTAGTCCCACTTGCTATCCAAAAACCTGTTTGGATCAAACCCCAATGGGTTTTCCCAATTAGAAGGGTCTCTATGTATGGCCCAAACATTGACAAAAATCCTAGACCCCTTTGGGATAGTGAAGCCTCCCACAGTGCATGTTTCACTTGGGCAGTGAGGGACTAATAGTGGCAGGGCTGGGTGCAAGCGCAGAGTCTCTTTCATCACAGCATATAAGTATGGTAAGTTGTGAATGTGAGACTCTTCTACAATGTTGTCTTTGCCAACTACAGCTTCTAATTCTTGCTGGACTTTTTCCATCACCTTTGGATTGTTCATCATTTCAGCCATTGCAAACTCAATTGTGTTGGAGGATGTTTCAGTCCCACCCACAACCATGTCCTGTTCACAGTCAGATTACATAGCTAGCATCAGTTAATGTGCTAATTGGTTCACAATTCACATCAAACAAGAAAAAGAGAAAAAGGCTTGGCTTCATAACTAGTCAAGACCTCTTGATCATCTTAGCACTCTCACATGATCCAACCAAACTCTAATTCCATTTGTCTTTCATTTGTTAACTTTTCCAAATCACCAAGAAGCGCATCTTTATATTCAACTCATCAAAATCACTAAAACACATGTTCATATTCTACTCTTTTAAATCTATGGCACCTGATCTCATTCTCCTCGTGTTTTAGCGGACGCATATGTAATTCACTGCAGATTTTTAAATACACTTTCATCCCTCTAATTTGTTATAAATTACATTCTAATATAAGCAATATTAACCTTAAATAATTCTAAAATTGTATCAATGTGTACCCTTCTCCAAAGTTCCATTGGATTCTACAATTGTAGAGCAGAGAGATGGCCCATATCTCGAGAATAACATGTGCAATGAACCACACAAGATCATTAAGAATCAGGAACCACATGAAATTACCTGACCCCTATCCTAGACAATAATACCACATGCATTCTATCGGGATTGCCATTAAAATCTGAAACCAAATCTCAATAATCTCAGGTCATCTCAGGTCATCTCTAAAGAAACCAAAGCTTGATACCGATTCAGCATTACTCACATTCCGCATTTATGTCCCCCGCATTAAAGAAAAAATTCACCAATAATGAACTGGATATCGCTCGCTTTAATGTTTGAATACAAGAACAACACTTTTTAACAAACCAATATATCACAAGCGTATATATTTTATGTGACCTGTTAAGTCACATATTGTTATTAGCTTGCAAGAGAAAAATTTACCTATCACAAACTTATACACTTTACGGAATCAGTCAAGTCACTTTATCGAAGAGATAAAAGACAACAACATGAAATTTTTACTATTGCATGTTTTATTGTTTTTTCAATAGTAAATTAGGATAAACCATATGGGATATATTTTCTCCTTTTAAAGTTTAACTGTGTAACCCACCATAATTTATTTTGGGAGGTTTAACCCTTTGATTAGTGTCCACTACATAAGTCACTTTCCTTATATTGTTGGATAAGTCAACTTAATTTAAAATTAAAAGCTTGTTGTTTACCTAAGATACCATTTACCCTATTTAGGTAATATTGCGAGTAGTTAATATTATTTATCTTCATTAATTAATACTATCAGTTTCAATAATATTATAGTTACTTGTTTAAATTTTGAACATTTTGAAAATTTGTTTCGCTATATCATAATAAATTTCAAATTTATATAATATTAATAATAGGAAACTATCCGAAAAATAATATAAGATTAATTAAGATACATGTTTGTGCACCGACTAGCTTTTTTTCGTATTTATTTTGTGGCACACCTATTGTTTTTTTTATGTTTTTTTTGTGCACCTAATGGTTTTCGTCGGATTTATTTTGTGCACCAACTGTTTTTCCATGTTAATTTTATGCATCTACTTTTTTTTAGATAAATTTAATATACCTACAATGATTCTGTACATATATAATTTTTTTTTTTTGTTGATCTGCATTAATTATGAATAAAATTTATTGCACTCAATCATGAAAATCTAAAATTCTAAATAATTTAATTCATTTTTTATTGACCAATAATTTAATAGGTTAATTGACTTTAAATATCAAATTTCAATAATTTTTTAGTTTAGGTACCAAAAT
>QANT01001009.1:0-25587 GCA_003254885.1 Purshia tridentata
TTGGATTAGCGTTCTAGCCCCAACGAACCAGTTTAACTGTTAAGAATGCAAGGAACGCCATTTCGGCGCACATTGTGCACAGCTTGGTTAAAGTTGCACCAAAACGTGTGCGGTTGGGAAGAAGCACATTCTCATGCTTCGATTAACGTTCTAGACCTCAAGAAGCACATTTCGTGTTAAGAAGGAACTAAAATGTCATTTCAGTGCATACTCAGTCTACTTTTGTCTAAATTGCATCAAAACGTGCCCGGTTGGCAAGAAGCACATTCTTATGCTTGGATTAACGTTCTAGCCCTCAAGGAGCACATTTCTTTTTAAGAAGGAACTAAAACCTCATTTCAGTGCATACTCAGACTACTTTCGTCTAAATTGCATCAAAACGTGCCCGGTTGGCAAGAAAGACATGGGGAAGCACTTGCCCATGCTTGGATTAACATTCTAGCCCTAAAGAAGCACATTTCGTGTTTAGAAGGCATGAAAACATCGTTTCAGTGCGTACTCAATCCAATTTCGTGCAATTTGAACCAAAACGTGCCCGGTTGGCAAGAAACATGTGGGGAAGCACGTTCTCATTCTTGGATTAGTGTTCTAGCCCTCAAGAAGCACATTTCGTGTTAAGGAGGAACTAAAACCTCATTTCAATGCATACTCAATCTACTTTTGTCTAAATTGCATCAAAACGTACCCGGTTGGCAAGAAGGACATGAGGACGCACGTTCTCATGTCTTGATTAGCGTGCGAGCCATAAAGAACCACTTTAGGTGTTAAGAATGCGCGAAAACATCATTTCAGTGTGTACTCAGTCCGAATTCGTCCAAATTGCACCAAAACTTCCTTGGTGGGCAAGAAAGACATAAGGAAGGACTTTCTCATGTCTCGATATTAGCGTGCTAACCCTAAGGATCCACTTGAGGCCTTAAGGATGCACGAAAACGTCATTTCGGTGCACACTGAGTCCAAGTCGATTAAAGTTGCACCAAAACGTTCCCTGGTTGAAAGAAAGACATGGGGAAGCACTCTCTCTTGTTTCGATAAGCGTTCAAGCCCCAAAGAACAACTTTAGGTGCCAAGAATGCACAAATTCGTCATTTTGGTGCATACTCAGTCTAACTGGTTCCAAATTGCACCAAAACGTGCTCGATTAGCAAGAAAGAGGTGAGGAAGGACTCTGTAATATCTCGATTAGAATGCTAGCCCTAAAGAACCACTTTGGGTGTTAGGAGTGAATGAAAATGACATTTCGGTGCACACACTGTACAGTTTGGTAAAAGTTGCACCAAAACGTTATCGGTTGGCAAGAAAGACATGGGGAAGCACTTTCCCATGCTTGGATTAGCATTCTAGCCCTAAAGAAGCATATTTTCTATTTAGAAGGCACGAAAACATCATTTCGGTGCGTACTCAATCCAATTTCGTGCAATTTCCACCAAAACGTGCCTGGTTGGCAAGAAAGATGTAAGGAAGCACTTTCTCATTCTTGGATTAGCGTTCTAGCCGTCAAGAAGCACACGCTTTTGTTAAGAACGCATGAAACCTCATTTCCGTGCCTCCTCAACCCAATTTCGTTTCAATTGCACCAAAACGTCCCCGATTGGAAATAAGGACATGAGGAAGCACTTTCCCTTTTTTGGATTAGCGTTCTAGCCCCAACGAACCGGTTTAGCTGTTAAGAATGCATGGAACGTCATTTTGGCACATACTGTGCACAGCTTGATTAAGTTACACCAAAACGTCTGCGGTTGGCAAGAAGCACGTTCTCATGCCTAGATTAACGTTCTAGCCTTCAAGAAGCACATTTCGTGTTACGAAGGAACTAAAACCTCATTTCAGTGCATACTCAGTCTACTTTCGTCTAAATTGCATCAAAATGTGCCTATTTGGCAAGAAGGACATGAGGACGCACGTTCTCATGTCTCGATTAGTGTGCCAACCCTAAAGAACCACTTCAGGTGTTAAGAATGCGCGAAAACATCATTCCGGTGCGTACTCAATCTGAATTCATCCATATTGCACCAAAACTTCCTTGGTGGGCAAGAAAGACATAAGGAAGCACTTTCTCATGTCTCGATATTAGCGTGCTAACCCTAAAGATCCACTTGAGGCCTTAAGGATGCACGAAAACATCATTTCGGTGCACATTGAGTCCAAGTCGATTAAAGTTGTACCAAAACGTTCCCCGGTTGAAAGAAAGACATGGGGAAGCACTCTCTCATGTCTCGATAAGCGTTCAAGCCCTAAAGAACAAATTTAGGTGCTAAAAATGCACGAATACGTCATTTCGGTGCATACTCAGTCTAACTTGGTCCAAATTGCACCAAAACGTGCCCGATTCGCAAGAAAGAGGTGAGGAAGCACTCTTTAATATCTCGATTAACATGCTAGCCCTAAAGAACCACTTTGGGTATTAGGAGTGAATAAAAACGTCATTTCGGTGCACACACTATACAGTTTGGTTAAAGTTGCACCAAAACGTTATCGGTTGGCAAGAAAGACATGGGGAAGCACTTTCCCATACTTGGATTAGCATTCTAGCCCTAAAGAAGCACATTTCGTGTTTAGAAGGCACGAAAACATCATTTTGGTGCGTACTCAATCGAATTTCGTGCAATTTCCACCAAAATGTGCCCAGTTGGCAAGAAAGATGTGGGGAAGTACTTTCTCATTCCTGGATTAGCATTCTAGCCCTCAAGAAGCACACGCTTTTGTTAAGAACGCAGGAAAAGCTCATTTCAGTGCCTCCTCAACCCAATTTCTTTTCAATTGCACCAAAACGTCCCCGGTTGGAAATAAGGACATGAGGAAGCACTTTCTCTTGTTTAGATTAGCGTTCTAGGCCCAACGAACCAGTTTAGCTGTTAAGAATGCGTGGAACGTCATTTTGGCGCACACTGTGCACAGCTTGGTTAAAGTTGCACCAAAATGTGCGCGGTTGGCAAGAAGCACGTTCTCATGCTTGGATTAACGTTCTAGCCCTCAAGAAGCACATTTCATGTTAAGAAGGAACTAAAATGCCATTTCACTGCATACTCAGTCTACTTTTGTCTAAATTACATCAAATTGTGTCCGGTTGGCAAGAACCACATTCTCATGCTTGGATTAACGTTCTAGCCCTCAAGAAGCACATTTCGTGTTAAAACGGAACTAAAACCTCATTTCAGTGCATACTCAGTCTACTTTCGTCAAAATTGCACCAAAATATACCCGGTTGGCTAGAAGGACATGAGAGCGCACGTTCTCTCATGTCTAGATTAGTGTGTCAGCCTTAAAGAACCACTTTAGCTTCTAAGAATGCGCGAAAACATCATTTCGGTGCGTACTCGGTCCGAATTCGTCCAAATTGCCCCAGAACTTCCTTGGTGGGCAAGAAAGACATATGGAAGCACTCTCTCATGTCTCAATAAGCGTTGAAGCCCCAAAGAACAACTTTAGGTGCTAAGAATGCACAAATACATCATTTCGGTGCATACACAGTCTAACTTGATCCAAATTGCACCAAAACGTGCTCGATTTGTAGGAAGGAGGTGAGGAAGCACTCTCTAATGTGTCGATTAGCATACTAGCCCTAAAGAACCACTTTGGGTGCTAGGAGTGAACGAAAACGTCATTCCGGTGCACACACTGTACAGTTTGGTTGAAGTTGCACCAAAACGTTATCGGTTGGCAAGAAAAACATGGGGAAGCACTTTCCCGTGCTTGGATTAGCATTCTAGCCTGAAAGAAGCACACGCTTTTGTTAAGAACGCACGAAAACCTCATTTTGGTGCCACCTCAACCCAATTTTATTTCAATTGCACCAAAACGTCCCCGGTTGGCAATAAGGACATGAGGAAGCACTTTCTCTTGTTTGGATTAGCGTTCTAGGCCCAACGAACCGGTTTAGCTGTTAAGAATGCATGGAACGTCATTTTGACGCACACTGTGCATAGCTTGGTTAAATTGGCACCAAAATGTGCGTGGTTGGCAAGAAGCTCATTCTCATGCCCGGATTAACATTCTAGCCCTCAAGAAGCACATTTCGTGGTAAGAAGGACCTAAAACCTCATATCCGTGCACACTCAGTCTACTTTCGTCTAAATTGCATCAAAACGTACCCACTTGGCAAGAAGGACACGAGAACGCACGTTCTCATGTCTCGATTAGCGCTCCAGCCCTAAAGAACCACCTTTGGTGTTAAGAATGTAAGAAAACATCATTTCGGTGCGTACTCAGTCCAAATTCGTCCAAAATGCACTTTCTCATGTCTCGATCTTAGCGTGATAACCCTAAAGATCCACCTGAGACCTTAAGGATGCACGAAAACATCATTTTGGTGCACACACTGAGTCCAAGTCGATTAAAGTTTCACCAAAACGTTCCCCGGTTGAAAGAAAGACGTGGGAAGCACTCTCTTAAGTCTAGATAAGCGTGCAATCCCCAAAGAAACTCTTTAGGTGCTAAGAATACATGAATACGTCATTTAAGTCCATACTAAGTCTAATTTGGTCCAAATTGCACTCTCTAATGCCTCGATTAGCGGGCTAGCCCTAAAGAACCACTTTGGGTGTTAGGAGTAAACGAAAACGTCATTTCGGTGCACACACAGTACAGTTTGGTTAAAGTTTCACCAAAATGTTATTGATTGGCAAGAAAGACAGGGGGAAGCACTTTGCCATGCTTGGATTAGCATTCTAGCCCGTAAGAGGCACATTTCGTGTTCAGAAGGCACGAAAACATCATTTTGGTGCGTACTCAATCCAATTTCGTGTAATTTCCACCAAAACGTGCCCGATTGGCAACAAAGATGTGGGCAAGCACTTTCTCATTCTTGGATTAGCATTCTAGCCCTCAAGAAGCACATTTCGTTTTAAAAAGGAACTAAAACGTCATTTCAGTGCATACTGAGTCTGCTTTCGTCTAAATTGCATCAAAACGTGCCCGGTTGGCAAGAAGGACATGAGGACGCACGTTCTCATGTCTCGATTAGCGTGCTAGCCCTAAAGAACCACTTTAGGTGTTAAGAATGCACGAAACACATCATTCCGGTGCGTACTCAGTCCGAATTCGTCCAAATTGCACCTAAACTTCCTCGGTGGGCAAGAAAGACATACGGAAGCACTTTCTGATGTCTCGATTTTACCTCTAACTCGAAGGATCACGAAAACGTCATTTCGGTGCACACTGAGTCTAAGTCAATTAAATTTGTACCCAAACGTTCCCTAGTTGAAAGAAAGACATGGGGAAGCACTCTCTCATGTCTCAATAACCGTTGAAGCGCCAAAGAACAAATTTAGGTGCTAAGAATGCACGAATACGTCATTTCGGTGCATACTCAGTCTAACTTGGTCCAAATTGCACCAAAACGTCCCCGATTCGCAAGAAAGAGGTGAGGAAGCATTCTCTAATGTCTCGATTAGCGTGCTAGCCCTAAACAACCACTTTGGGTGTTGCGAGTGAACGAAAACGTCATTTCGGTGCACACACTGTACAGTTTGGTTAAAGTTGCACCAAAACGTTATCGGTTGGCAAGAAAGACATGGGGAAGCACTTTCCCATGCTTGGATTAGCATTCTAGCCCTAAAGAAGCACATTCCGTGTTTAGAAGGCACGAAAATATCTTTTCGGTGTGTACTCAATCCAATTTCATGCAATTTCCACCAAAACGTGCCCAATTGGCAACAAAGTTGTAGGGAAGTACTTTCACATTCTTGGATTAGCGTTCTAGCCCTCAAGAAGCACATGCTTTTGTTAAGAACGCAGGAAAACCTCATTCCGGTGCCTCCTCAACCCAATTTCGTTTCAATTGCACCAAAACGTCTCCGGTTGGCAATAAAGACATGAGGAAGCACTTTCTCTTGTTTGGATTAGCATTTTAGCTCCAACGAACCAGTTTAGGTGTTAAGAATGCATGAAACGTCATTTCAATGCACAGTGTGCACAACTTGGTTAAAGTTGCACCAAAACATGCTCGGTTGGCAAGTAGCACGTTCTCTTGCTTGGATTAGCATTCTAGCCCTTAAGAAGCACATTTCGTGTTAAGAAGGAACTAAAACCTCATTTCAGTGCATACTCAGTTTACTTTCGTCTAAATTGCATCAAAACGTGCCGGTTGGCAAGAAGGACAGGAGGACGCACGTGCTCATTTCTCGATTAGCGTGCCAGCCGTAAAGAACCACTTTAGGTGTTGAGAATGCACGAAAACATCGTTTCGGTGCGTACTTAGTCCGAATTCATCCAAATTGCACCATAACTTCCTTAGTGGGCAAGAGAGACATAAGGTAGCACTTTCTCATGTCTTGATATTAGCGTGCTAACCCTAAGGATCAACTTGAGGTGTTAAGAATGCTCGAAAACGTCATTTCATTGCACACTGAGTTCAATTCGATTAAAGTTGCACCAAAACGTTCCCCGGCTGAAAGAAAGACATGGGAAGCACTCTCTCATGTCTAGATAAGCGTTCAAGCCCCAAAAAACAACTTTAGGTGCTAAGAATGCACGAATACGTCATTTCGGTGCATACTCAGTCTAACTTGGCCCAAATTGCATACTCACCAAGAAAGAGGTGAGGAAGCACTCTCTAATGTCTCGATCAGCGTGCTAGCCCTAAAGAACCACTTTGGGTGTGAGGAGTGAACGAAAACGTCATTTCGGTGCACACACTATACAGTTTGGATAAAGTTGCACCAAAACATTATTGGGTTGCAAGGAAGACATGGGGAAGCACTTTCCCATGCCTGGATTAGCATTTGCAGATTTAGAGAACTGAATTGTTCTATTCTTCTCATATTGAGGTGTTTATATAGATTTACAAGAGTTCCTAATTAGGCTAGGAAAGCAAGAAAGGAAAGAATAACATAGTCAACTATTACACAACTAATTACGGCTAATTAAAGCTAATTATATACATGCTAACACTCCCCCTCAAGTTGGTGCATAGATATCACACATGCCCAACTTGTCTAACAAAGAATAAAAACGCTTGTTAGACACAGCATGAGTCATCACATCTGTCAATTGGTCTTCACTTTTCACAGAAAGCAATTGAATGACACCACTCGCTAGGTTATCACTGATAAAGTGTCTATCCATCTCTATATGCTTGGTTCGATCATGTTGAACTGGGTTATGTGCAATTTCTATTGCCGCCTTACTATCACAATACAAAATCATCAGTTTCTTAGATGCAAACCCCAGCTCTTTCATTAGTATTTTTAGCCAAATTAACTCACAGATTGCATGACCAAGTGCTCTATATTTTGCCTCAGCACTACATCTTGATACAACCTCTTTCTTTTTACTTCTCCAAGTCACAAGATTACCGCCAACAAACGACACATAACCTGATGTAGATTTTCTATCGACCTTTGACCCTGCAAAATCAGAGTCGGTGTAACCTTCCACATCTAGATGCCCATGCTTTGAAAATAATATTCCCTTGACAAGAGCAGACCTTAGATATTTGAGAATCCGATCTACTGCATCCTTATGTGTTTCACTTGGATTATGCATAAATTGACTCACTACACCTACAACATAAGACAAGTCTGGTCGTGTATGAGCAAGATATACCAATCTCCCAACTAATCTTTGGTACCTCTCTTTGTTAGTTGGAACCTGATTAGGATAAATTGCTAACCCATGATTTACCTCCATTGGAGTATCAATAGGCTCACAAGCTGACATTCCAGTTTCGGTTAATAGGTCTAAGACATATTTGCGCTGCGGTAGGAAGATGCCCTTCTTGGAACGAGCAACTTCAATTCCCAAAAAATACTTGAGAGACCCCAAATCCTTCATCTCAAATTTTGTAGCTAGATAACTTTGTAGTCTTTTTATTTCTCCTTAATCACTTCCTGTAACCACCATGTCATCCACATAAACAATTAGCATAGTTATCTTACCACCATTACGTTTGATAAATAGAGTGTGATCAGCCTGACACTGTCTAAAGCCATATTCCTTCATAGAGTAACTGAATCGACCAAACCATGCTCTAGGTGACTGTTTAAGGCCATATAAGGCCTTCTTTAGCTTACACACCTTTCCAACTTCAGTAATAAATGCTGCAGGAGAATCCATGTAAACCTCTTCTTCTAGGTCTCCATGTAGGAATGCATTTTTCACGTCAAATTGTTGTAACGGCCAATCCAAGTTCGCAGCTAAGGATAGGAGAACTCTTATTGTATTCATCTTAGCCACTGGAGCAAAGGTCTCCTAATAGTCAACGCCATAAGTTTGAGTATATCCTTTAGCTACAAGCCAAGCCTTGTACTTTTCAATAGAGCCATCTGACTTATGCTTTACTGTAAACACCCACTTACACCCTACTGCCTTCTTGTCTTTAGGTAGCTCAACCATGTCCCAGGCGGTCTTTGGAGAGCTTTCATCTCTTCTACCATAGCAGTTTTCCACTTTGGATTGCTAAGAGCTTCCAGAATATTGTTAGGAATAGGCACAGAGGACAAATGGTTTGCAAAAGGTAGATGTGACTTAGATAAGCGATGATAAGACACATATTTAGATATGGGATACTCAACATTGTTACTTGAAGAGAAACCATACCTATCAGGGGGATGACGTTCACCTGTAGGATATCTCTGCCTTTGGCCCTCACTATGTGGGATCAAGGGAAGAGACTCTGAAACAGAAGGGTTAGATTCACAAGAGACATTAGGATCAAATGAAGGAGGAGAAAACACTAGTACCTCATAGTCATTCTCACAAGCCAGCGATTGGACATTGGTATCAAAAGGGGCGAACTCTCTTTGTGAGTCACTTAATACCTTCTGTCGTCTTTGATAAGTTTTCAAATCCTGAAGAGGAATAGTAGGAATAGGATCAATGGATAACTCCCCCTCTCTTTCGGTCGACAACTCCCCCTTTCGCTCAGACCACAACTCATCCTCTTGCTCAAACCACAACTTATCTTCCTCCTCACTCTTAATCTCCCCTGGAAGAGGAGAAGTAGAAACTCCCCATGAGAAATAAGCCTCCTGTTCCCAAAACTCAACATCCATCGACACAAAAAATTTTCCAGAAGGTGGATGAAAACATTTGTACCCTTTTTGAGTGGAGGAATAACCAAGAAACACACATTTACGGGCACGAGGATCCAATTTATCCCGGTGAAGGGCATGAATGTGCACATAACAAACACACCCAAAAACCTTAGGAGGAATGGTGAGAAGTGAGGGGATAGACTGAAAGGTAGATAACATGCTAAGTGGAGTTTGAAAATTTAGAACACGAGAAAGCATGCGGTTAATTAGAAATGCAGCAGTCATGACAGCATCTTCCCAAAACCGTTTAGGAACACGCATAGTAAAGCATAAGGATCCTGCCACCTCAAGGAGAAGGCGATTCTTACACTCCGCTATACCATTCTGTTGTGGAGTATATGCAGTGGTGGTTTGGTGGATGATGCCATGTTGCTCGAAAAGCTCAATTAAAGAATGGTTAAGATACTCATGACCATTATCATACCAAAGAACTTGAATAGTAGAATGAAATTGAGTGAAAATTAAATTATAAAATTTAGGAATAATACAGCTGACTTCACTTTTAGATTTCATCAAATAAATCCAACACACACGAGTGCAATCATTAATAAAAGAGACAAACCATCTAGCACCAGTAGAAGTAGAAGTTGAGAATGGACCCCAAACATCAGTATGAATAAGAGAGAAAGGAACATCACTTTTATTCCAACTTGGATTAAAAGAAACACGATGACTTTTTGAAAAAATGCAATGTTCACATATTAACTTGGAAACAGAAATGTTTGAAAATAACTTGGGCAATAAGCCCTCTAAATAAGAAAATGATGGATGTCCCTAATCTGCGATGCCATAACATGATTTCCTCTTGGGCTTGGATTTGATCCCTTACTACTTGACACAGTTTGCCAGATGTAAAAGGCTCAGCATTCTCCAAGTAATACAAACCCCCTCTCTCTTTACCAATTCCAATCGTCGTCTTCGTGAGAAGATCCTGAAATACACAATGGGTAGAGAAAAAAGTGACAAAGCAATTTATATTTCTTGTGAGTTGATTGATAGAGAGTAAATTATTGGATAGACTTGGAACATGTAAAACTGAAGATAGAGACAATGTAGAGGTTAAAGGGAGAGAACCAGCCCCTTGTACAGGGATAGAGGCTCCATTAGCAACCCTCACAGTAGTATGACAAGGTGTAGTAAAAGAAACTAACTGAGAAAATCACCAGTCATGTGATCAGAAGCTCCAGAATCAATGATCCAAGGCTTGTTAGAAGTAGAAGTAAAAGTTAAGGCAAATCCAAAGTTACCTGTGATGGTAGAGGGAATAAAAGAATCAGCCAGAGAAACCTGAGAGGCAGAGGCCACCGAAGATGAAGACAGTGGCACAGTAGAGGCAGAGTTTGCATGGGAGGTCTGGGTGCTCTTCCGTTGAGCATTCTTCAACTTAAACCACTCAAGATAGCCATTAATCTTCCAACAATTCTCTCGAACATGATTAGTCCAACCACAATGAGAACATCGGATTCCATAATCGGAAGAAGCAGGAGTATTGGCTGATGGAGCCTGAGAACCACTCGTTGTAGAAGTAGGAGTTGGCTGAAACTGGGGTTTTTTGGTCACTAACACGGGGCCTCCTGCGAAGCATCAACTGTCATAGTAAGTTGACGTTGAGCCTCTCAATGGACAATAGAGTAGGTTTCCTCTAGACTTGGAAGTAGAGTAGTCGAAAGAACACGACTTCTAACTTGATCCAAGTTAGAATCAAGTCCGGCTAGGAACATGTAGACACGTTCTTCAGAGTACGTGTTTTCAATGCAGCAACATCATCAGGATCTGTCATGTTATTGGCACGACGATAATCAAGCTCCGTGAATACAGCATTGAGTTCGGTGTAATATGTAGCGAGTGGACGTCCATCTTGACGCATCTGGAAAGCCTTCTTCATTAACTCAGAAACCTGTGAGGCATCGGATCCATCATGAAAAGTCGTGGAGATAGTATCCCACACGTCCTTTGCAGTGTCAAGTTGAATGAAGTTGACCATGAGATTTGGAGTCATAGAATTGATTAGCCAGGATTTCACCAAAGCATTTTCAGCCTTCCACTTGCCAAGCCTTGGATTCCCATTCTATGGTTTAGGAGAATCCCCATAAATATAACATATTTCTCACGGGCAGCAATATGCATCTCTAGCACCTTCAACCACAATTGGTAATTGGAACCATCAAGCTTGATTCCAATTTGATAGGACGATTCATGTTGAATAATGAGAGGTGAAGGGTAAGATTTAACACTAAGTTCATTGTTGCTTTTCTCGCCCATGATGACAGTAGAGAACTATATTTTAGGAGTAGAAAAAAAAGGTTTAGGGGATAGTTTGGTAGAGGTAGCACAGCCACTTAGGTATGAGAGAGGAATGGAAGAGAAAAAAAAATATTTTTTTGGGTACTGTAGCAGCGGAGACACTGAAGTGGCTGCGTCACTGTAGCGGAGGCGGCACTGTAGTAGCGGAAAATTTTTTTAAGAGAAAACAAACCCTAAATCTCTAGGGCTCTGATACCATGCAGATTAAGAGAATTGAATGTTCTATTCTTCTCATATTGAGGTGTTTATATAGATTTACAAGAGTTCCTAATTAGGCTAGGACAGCAAGAAAGGAAAGAATAACCTAGTCAACTATTACACAGCTAATTAAAGCTAATTAAAGCTAATTATATACATTCTAAGAGCATTCTAGCCCTAAAGAAGCACATTTCGTGTTTAGAAGGCACGAAAACATCATTACGGTGAGTACTCAATCCAATTTCGTGCAATTTCCACCAAAACGTGCCCGGTTGGCAAGAGAGATGTGGGGAAGCACTCTCTCACTCTTGGATTAGCGTTCTAGCCCTCAAGAAGCACAGGCTTTTGTTAAGAACGCCCGAAAACCTCATTTCGGTGCCTCCTCATTCCAATTTCGTTTGAATTGCACCAAAAGGACCCCAGTTCGCAATAAGGACATGAGGAAGTACTTTGTCTTGTTTGGATTAGAGTTCTGCCCCCAACGAACCAGTTTAGGCGTTAAGAATGCACGGAAAGTCATTTCAGTGCACACTGTGCACAACTTGGTTAAAGTTACACCAAAACGTGCGCGGTGGGCAAGAAGCACGTTCTCATGCTTGTATTAACGTTCTAGCACTCAAGAAGCACATTTCGTGTTAAGAACGAACTAAAACCTCATTTCAATGCATACTCAGTCTACTTTTGTCTAAATTGCATCAAAACATGCCCGGTTGGCAAGAATGACATGAGGACGCACGTTCTCATGTCTCGATTAGCGTGCTAGCCCTAAACAACCACTTTAGGTGTTAAGAATGCACGAAAACATCATTTCGGTGCGTACTCAGTCTAAATTCGTCCACATTGCAACCAAACTTCCTTGGTGGGCAAGAAAGACATAAGGAAGCACTTTCTCAGGTGTCGATATTAGCGTGCTAACCCTAAAGATCCACTTGAGGTCTTAAGAATGCACAAAAACGTCATTTCGGTGCACATTAAGTCCAATTCGATTAAAGTTGCACCAAAACATTCCCCGGTTGAAAGAAAGACAAAGGGAAACACTCTCTAATGTCTCGATTAGCGTGCTAGCCCTAAAGAACAACTTTGGGTGTTAGGAGCGAACGAAAACGTCATTGCGGTTCACAAACTGTACAGTTTGGTTAAACTTGCACCAAAACGTTATCGGTTGGCAAGAAATACATGGGGAAGCACTTTCACATGCTTGGATTAGCATTCTAGCCCTAAAGAAGCACATTTCGTGTTTAGAAGGCACGAAAACATCATTTCGGTGCGTACTCAATCCAATTTCGTGCAATTTCCACTAAAATGTGCCCTATTGGCAAGAAAGATGTAGGGAAGCAGTTTCTCATTCTTGGATTAGTGTTCCAGCCCTCAAGAAGCACACGCTTTTGTTAAGAACGCATGAAAACCTCATTTCGATGCCTCCTCAACCCAATTTCGTTTCAATTGCACCAAAAGGTCCCCGGTTGGCAATAAGGACATTAGGAAGCACTTTCTCCTTTTTGGATTAGCGTTCTAGCCCCAACGAACCAGTTTAGGTGTTAAGAATGCATAGAACGTTATTTCGGTGCACACTGTGTACAACTTGGTTAAAGTTGCACCAAAACGTGCGCGGTTGGCAAGAAGCACTTTCTCATGCTTGGATTAACGTTCTAGCCCTCAGGAAGCACATTTCATGGTAAGAAGGAACTAAAACTTCATTTCAATGCATACTCAGTCTACTTTCCTCTAAACTACATCAAAACATGTCCGGTTGGCAAGAAGGACATGAGGACGCACGCTCTCATGTATCGATTAGCGTGCTAGCCCTAAGGAACCGCTTTAGGTGTTAAGAATGCACGAAAACATCATTTTGGTGCGTACTCAGTCTGAATTCATCCAAATTGCAACCAAACTTCCTTGGTGGGCAAGAAAGACAAAAGGAAGCACTTTCTCATGTCTCGATATTAGCGTGCTAACCCAAAGGATCCACTTGAGGTCTTAAGAATGCACGAAAACGTCATTTCGGTGCACTCTGAGTCCAATTCGATTAAAGTTGCCCCAAAACATTCCCCGGTTGAAAGAAAGATATGGGGAAGCACTCTTTAATGTCTCGATTAGCGTGCTAGCCCTAAAGAACCACTTTGGGTATTAGGAGCGATCGAAAACGTCATTGCGGTGCACACACTGTACAGTTTGGTTAAAGTTGCACTAAAACGTTATCGGTTGGTAAGAAAGACATGGGGAAGCGCTTTCCCATGCTTGGATTAGCATTCTAGCCCTAAAGAAGCACATTTCGTGTTTAGAAGGCACGAAAACATCATTTCGGTGCGTACTCAATCCAATTTCGTGCAATTTCCAGAAAAACGTGTCCGGTTGGCAAGAAAGATGTAGGGCAGCACTTTCTCATTCTTGGATTAGCGTTTTAGCCCTCAAGAAGCACACGCTTTTGTTAAGAACGCACGAAAACCTCATTTCGGTGCCTCCTCAACCCAATTTCGTTTCAATTGCACCAAAAGGTCGCCGGTTGGCAATAAGGACATTAGGAAGCACTTTCTCTTGTTTGGCACTACTACAAAAACATTGATAGACATCAATTCTTCACTGATGTGTAATGGGTTAAAAACCGATAAGTCCAAGGGTGATAAGAAAAGGCCCCCAAATAGATATCGCTTTCAAAGTGATATCTTTTACAACATTTGACATCTATTTTATCATACATTCTGATATCTTAAAAAATGATTGGATATCGTTTTTAAGAATTTTCAATGTAAGAGTAAACATAAAACTGATATAAATATTAGATATAGCATCATTTCTGAATAAATTTAGATGTGTGAATACTAGCAAAATATTAAATTTATGATTAAGGATATCGAAATTGGATTAAAAAATGATATAGTAAATTAACTAAACATCGGTTTGTATAATAAATTTGATGTGTAATTAATATTTGATATCGGTTTTTTATGATATTTTGATGTGAAAAATTGTGTATGGCATCAGTTTCTTTCAAAAAATGGATTTCTAATCTACATGAGATATCATGTATATATGAATTTTGGATGTGAAAATGTATGTAAGCATCAACAATCCTTCCAAAAACTGATGTATAATCTATACTAGTTATCATGTATTTATGATTTTTTGGATGTGAAAAATAAGCATTACATTAATTTATATCCAAAAACTGATGTATTATCTTTATTAGATATCAAGCTTTCAAGGTCATTGGATGTGAAAAAATAAGCATGAAATGAATTTATATTGAATAACTGATATCTAACTTGTATCAGATATCAAGTTTTATAACTTTTTGGATGTGAAGATATAACCTTAACATCAATTTAGTACCAAAATCCGATATCTAAATTGTTTTACGTGTCAATTTTTAATGAAATTTGGATGTTACAAGTAGTTTTGAACATCTAAAAACCAGCATAAAAGTTGTCCTTAGCTTACATATTTCATTCACTTATAAGAATCCATTCACTCATAAAAATCCATCCACTCATAAAAAGTTCCATCCCATTCATTCAACTAATTAATCATCACAATATTTGTTCAAGTACATATATGTACCAACCCTAGCCTTTCCTACAACCAATGGAGTACATATATGTTCAAGCACATATATGTTGATCTATAATCCTTTGAAGCAAAAGATCCAACAATGAGTTAGCTACTTCCAAAAGCCAAGCAGCTGCCTGGACATAACAAAATACCATCATGGCAGCAACCTAGTCTTTCCCTAACATCTACCAATGTCCAATAATCTGCCCACATAAACACAAAATACCACGAGGCAGTATATCTTTACTAACCACATGTACATGCTAACTTGACCCTTTCTCTTACCAAAAAATAGCATGGCAGCATATATTGAATCACCTAACTATTCACAAAACGCAAAAAATCAGCTGTACCATAGACGCACCAACGAAGCTAGATATATGTGGAGGTCACAATTAATCCCCATTCGACTTGCAACTCCTCAAGTTCTGCTTTTGTGTAACTGCATCGCTTGTGATTCACCCACTGAAAAGATACAACATGTATCATATGAATGATCAAGTCAACCTTGCATAGCTTAATTACAAACTCAAATTTAAACAAGGCAGATCTGAAACTCATATACTCATACCTCATATATTTATAAATATCAAGGCATTTTCTAGGTAGACATGTATAATATAAAATAGTATAAACTAGTATAATCTTACTTTCAACTTTCAATCAAATAAAATAAAAGGAATAATGGAATTGTAAACTAAAGGGTAGGTCACTTTTATTGTGGGAATGTAGATAATCTTGCCTTGGTCTCATATGCAAGGTTTGGATCAGAAATTATCTCCTCCATGAACTTCATTACATATGACCCACACTCAACACCTCCTGGCTGTTTTGGACACTACACACAATGCAAAAGTCAAAGGATAATAAGACAATTATTATTTATTAATATATTTCATTGGGTCTTGACACTAAAAAACATGTTAAACCAATTTCTATAAATGGAACACTCACACTCAGATGCTTCCATATAGGTGTAGGTTGACCTTTCCTACCCATCACAACATGGAATTGTCTAATACCAGTAAATGAACAAGGAAAAATTTCAAGTTATAGTCCAATTAAAAAATTTACAGTGCTTATATATAACATAGCCTAATTAAAAACATGAGGGAAAAAAGCAATTTACTTGTTGACAACTTCCATCAGCTGCTGGTCTTTGGTACATTTCGGGAGAGGGTCCATGATATAGACAACGTCTTTGTCTTCTTTAATTATAATCAAAATCCAATGAAACCTTTCCAAAGTAGAACAAGTAATTAACACTTGCATTTATTAAATAGAAAGCAGAAAATAGACTCATGCACACCATAATTCATTAATTAAATAGTCTTACCCAGCATTGTAAGGCATCAAAAAAATCCTATCACATTTTCCTTGCTGGAAACGCCGTGCCAAGTAACTTGATCTTCGATCCAACGGTCCACATCCATTAGATACACATGTAGGATCCACAAACGTAACCATTTCATCCATATGTGCTTCCACGAGTTTATGATATAGGTGCCTAATCGGTACATAAAGAGTTAAAAGCATAGCACAGTATGTTACTTGACAAAATTATATTCAACATCACCTCAATTAGCATATTTACCTAATGTAAGTCACAATGCAATTGTCACCTAATTCTTTCATCTCCAACATGTTAATAATATCCTCCCACAAGATGAAAAGTGTGCGCTTATCTCCAAATATGCCAGGTTCAATTTCTGTGCTGATCATTGTTTTACTATCTTTCATTGATATCGCCGCAAACTAATACAACATCTTGCAGGCCAATGGCACTCTAACAGCAGATTCATCTTTCTTGAATAACTCTTTCACCATCGAAGGAGTTTGTTTTTTCTTACCCCTCAATGAAAACATTAACAAAAATACTAGTTACAAAAGGGTGTTAAGAACTTGAATGACAATTTCACAAACAGTTTAGGTAGCTAGGAAAATTGAATGTTCAAAACCAATTTTCATACATGAGCACCATTCATATTATACCTTTTCATAATCCCTAATGACTAGTTCCTTCAGCCATGCCACAAGGCTTCCTACAGCTTGTCCAACCGTTAATAGCTCATCCTTTACTGGAACTGGAAGCAAGGCATCCTTCTTAATCACCATGTCAACGGAAACTCGGATATTGCCCTCACCCAAAGGTACACCATGCACTGTAGATATTGCCGTCTCAAAACTGTCCCATATCCAACCACATTGGTGATGTAGTCTATAGCCAACTTACACGGATTTCCCTGCCAAGCAACAGTACATGAATTATATATTATATGAAAAAACTTGTAAATTACAAAGAACAACATATAGATATGATGTCTCTCTATATGCATGTATAGTTTAACTATATATATATCCTTATTATTGCTTTCAAGGACTTCTATACATAATTAATTTCAAGATATATATATATATATAATAACAAATTAATCATTAGGGATTATAATTCGAATAATTATGAAGTAGGAGCTAATTGGTATTAATATTAGTCGACAAGTACATAAATTGAAACAAATCAGCTAGCTATATGCATCTAAACTAATAAATGGGGCTGCATCCCCATCACTTAGGAAAATATTGGAGGAAAAAAGGGTGCATTACCTTTTCAACATCTTCAAATAGCTCCACCACTTCTTCTTATTTTTCAGCCTCAACTTTTGCAGCTTCTTTTTTCTGATCAGCATGGCAGCTTGCTTTGTCAGATGGTGGAGTATATGGTTCCTTCCCATTGTTTTGTTTTTCTAACAGCTCAATCCTTTCCAGCAGCTCTTGACGTTCCTTTTGCAGCATTAACACCACCTCATCTTGTGAAATGAATCCCCTCGGTTTTTTAGGGAGGTTGAAGTAAGTTGAAGGGTTGACGTTCGCCCCAATAGCTCTAACCCTACCAGCATGCTCAGGAGTCTCTAGAGCCATGGTTAGAATATCGTTTGCACCATCCACTTTCAACTCTCCATACTTCTTCTTTTCCAACAAGTCATCCTACCAACCAAACATGATATCACTAACTATTCCCAATTAATGCACAATCAGAGACTTATGCATCATTCCTGTACTTACTATGACTTTGGCCACCTCAGCAACTTCCTCATCCAAGTTGCCATTTGAATCTTCACTTGCTTTCTTCCATAGCAGAGAACGAGCAAGGTCTTCAGTTGCTACATTTGGATCTTTCCGCTGTCCATACAATTATATGTAGTTAATTTGGACCTCCTCTAATTTGGATGCAGATAATTAGACAAGAAATAATGAAAATAGAGTTGGATGGTCAGACCAGCTAAGTGAGATGTTTAGTATATAAAATATGTATATATATATGGATGCATTTGAAGCCGTATATATAGATAGTCGTATATGGTCATAGCTCATGCAAATGAATGGATGATATTAATAATGTATTTGATGTATTACGTAGGCTAAAAATTAAATCAAAAGAAAAAAAACTCAATGTTATATATACTGAGAAAAATTATAATAAAAAAGATCACCACCAAAATCAGTTTTAAACCAAATAACAAGTTTGAGTGTTTGACTCAAAACTCAAAAGAATAAAACAAAGAAGAATAAAATTAAATGACCAAATAGATGCACAAATTGAATGATGTCCTAAATAATCACTAAATAATCGTGAAAATGAAAAAAGAAAAAAAAGGTTTATATATCCATAAAGAAAATCAATACAAATATCCAAAATATATTTCCTATTATGAAATTAATTCAATTAGCAGCAGTATGTAGTATGTAAATGCTTACCAATTCCTCCTCCAATCCAATATATCCCCTTCGCGACAACCGATGATGATACTTCCTCTTGTTGGTTCGCTCTTTTTGAGACTCATGCAGTGCCTACACTCAAGACACCACCACAATTATCAAATCTTACAAAGCACTTTTTTTTAAATGCACAATAAATCGATCACTTCAATTCACTCTAGTATTTAGAAAGTCTTTGACTTACCAAGAACTCAGGCGTCATTTGGGCAACAACAAACTAGGACCAATGGCGTGCCTCAATGAAGTCATATTCCTCAGGCCGAGTTTCAAGAGCTTTTGGATCATCTATGAATGGCAGAATGAACTTCGTTGTTAGAGCAGTCTTGAATGACCTCCACTTAATTCCGACTGAAGACAGAATCTTTTTCTTGCTGGAAGGTTCAAGATCGAATGCAGCCTACATAATAGACATGAGCAATCAAGTGTATTAGCACAATATAAACTTGAAATAAATTAAATAGTTACATTTCAATCAACCACCAGATTGCACTAGATAAATACCTTCAAACATCTTGACTAAATACTTATCCAAAATTTATAAATACCTAAACATCTTCCCATATGTTCTTTTTGAGGTCTGGATCCACTTTAGACCAGTTCTTATAAGTAATTGGAACTGTAGTCCTTGCCAAAACACCTACATACGAAGCCAGCGTTTGTCGTGTGTCTCCCATGGGTACCCCGTGATTATTGAACTCAACTTTTATCTTTCTTCCTAACGCTTTCCTCAAAACAACTCCATGCATCTTTGTAACACCTCTAGTGGATCTGGAATCCCCCTCAAAAGTAAGAGTCGTCTTTGAACTCGACCTAGCTTCATCTTCGTCAGGTGGTGAGATAACATCGACTTTCGTCTTTGAGCTGGCAGCAGTTTTGGCCTTTAGATTTGAGTTGGCAGCAGTTTTGGCCTTTGGATTTGAGGTGGCAGCAGTCTTTGGCTTTGGATTTGAGCTAGTAGTAGTCTTGCCCTTGAGTCTTGCGGTGGCAGCAGTCATTGTACCTCTTTTTTTTTTTTCGGGGCAGCCATATCAATACCTGATACACTGTTGATAGCAAGCATGTTAAATAATTAATGATCATTTGAAGTTAAAGAGACATATGTAACACATCCACATGATAATAAAAGTTACAATTATACAATTATCCCCATCACTTGAAAGCCAAGAATTTAATAAAAGTTATACATATTCTGCAACACAATTATACATATAGTGTAACATAGGTGAAAAAAGTTATACATAGCCAAGGCTTTAATAATATGCACGCTTAAAAAATTACATATATCTGAAATACAAATAGAAGCCAAGGATATAATAGAAATTAATAATCAATGTTCTTACAAGCTTAAAAAAAAATTAAACATAACTGAAAAACAAAACAAGCTTAAAAAAATTACATAACATACTCATTCCCATTGAAGTAATCATTTTTTTTTTTTGAGTGCTCAATCCAAATGCCCTCACAATATTCTCTCTTGTATGTGTTTCCATCTTCACCCATGAGGTGGTCAAATTCCTCTACCAATGGCAGCCCATTGGCCAAGGGTTCAAGGTCACAAACTGTGTCTCCTACCTCATCCAGTACAATGTCATTATTGTACTCTCTATTTGGGGCAGCAAGTACTACGGACCAGCTAGAGTCTACTGGGTCTTCAACATAAAATACTTGCTTCACTTGAGTAGCCAAGGCAAAAACCTCTCTTTTATGACCTATCCTATTTAGGTTAACCAAAACAAACCCTAGGTCATCTGTTTTTATCCCTTTATTACTCTCTACCCATTGACACTTAAACAAAGGCACCCAAAACTCTTTATAGTCAAGCTCCCAAATTTCTTGGATAATCCCATAGAAACACATGTCTGTGTACACAGGTTTCTTATCTTTCACACTTGCCACCTGCATTGTGTTGGCCACCAAGCTAACCCCACTATTCTGGACAGAACTTACGTTGTCACGCCCCTTTGTGTGATAAAGGCACCCACCAATCTCATAACCCTCATAATGTACAACACTCATAGGTGGACCATGTGCTAGTTGCCTCACTGACTAAATGATGTCCTTTCCATTTGCTATTTCCGCTGCCACCTATGGGAATGGATTAGACTAATTAAAAATTCTTAAAAATGGAACACAAAACCTTGTCAAGACTAAGAAATAATACCTTGTCACATAACCAGTAGCAAAATAGGCGGTTGTGCTCTTCTAGCAGCCACTTTTCGCTCTTTTTTTGGCTTGAATAAATAGTATTCAAATAGGCCTTATGCAATCTTCAACAAATAATGAAAAAACAAAAACTATGTAAATGAATTAAACCAACTTTATTGTAGTATTTTATTAGCCTCAATGGTGGATAAATATACTTACTCTGCATAAGACTCAATTTCAGAGGCATTTTCCAATACACACCGGTGTACTTGTTCCCATTCTTCACGGCTAACTGTAACTACCCTGGCTCCTGATATGCGCTTGAAACACCCATGTGCGGAGACGGGATACCAATGGCATCAAGTCCAGAAAAATACTCTGAACAATACTCAACAGCTTCCTCACTAATAAAACGTTCAGCAATACAGCCCTCTGGTCAATTATGGTTCTTAACGTAACCCTTTAACACTTTCATGCATCTTTCAAATGGATACATCCATCTAAAATAAACAGGGCCACACAATCGAACCTCCCTTATAAGGTGAATAGACAAGTGCACCATTATATCAAAGAACGAAGGTGGGAAAATCATCTCCAACAAGCATAGTGTTTCTACAAAATCTGATTGTATCTTATCTAACTTGGCAACATCAATCACTTTCCTGCACAAAGAATTAAAGAATAAAATAGCTTGGTGATCGTATATCTCACATGCTTGGGCAACACTGACCTTATGGCGACTGTCAACAGTTATTGTATCAAGGTGTGGTAATCATGAGACTTAAGACCGAAGAGTTTCAACTCTTGCATGGAAACTAGGTTGCTCACATTAGAAGAGTAACCTTCTGGGACCTTCATACCCAGAAAAGACTTGCAAATTGATCTTTTCTCATCCCTTAGACAGCGTGTATGCGGCAGTAGGTAAAAAAGTTCTATTTTTCCCTATCTCAGGGGCCAAATCAAGTCTGACCCCCATTTCCATAAGGTCCAACCGAGCAGCTACCCCATCTTTAGTCTTCCTTGGAATGTTAAGTAACATTCCAATAAGACTCTCACACACATTCTTCTCAATGTGCATTACATCTAGGAAATGGCGAATGTGAATAGACTTCCAATACTCAAGATCAAAGAATATTGATCTTTTCTTCCAACACGGAGCATGGGCTTCACCACCAAGGCTGCTCTTTTCAGATTGCTTCCCAAAGTTATAATTGATACCCGCAACTCTTTCTAAGACCTCCTCTCCACTTAAAGGTGTAGGTGGCTCACCGAATTCTTGTCGGTTATTAAAGGCAGCCATTTTTTTCCGATATGGGTGGTGGCGTGGTAAGAATCTTCGATGGCCTTGAAAACAGATTTTCCTACCATGTTGCAACCTAATTGCATCTGTGTTTTCCCCACATATGGGACATGCTTTATACCCTTTTACCGTGCAGCCAGACAAGTTACCATAGGCCGGGAAATCATTGATTGTCCATAAAAGAGCACCCTTTAAAGTGAACGAGTTTTTTCTAAATCCATCGTAGACTCCATCAATTCCTTGCCATAGTGCTTTCAAATTATCAATTAATGGCTGTAAATAAACATCTATGTCATTTCCCGGCTGTCTTGGACCCGAAATCAACAAAGTTAACATCATAAATTTGCGCTTCATGCACAACCATGGAGGAAGGTTATAAGTCACCAAAAGGACGAGCCAACAACTATATCAGCTGCTTAGGGAACTATGTGGATTAATCCCATAAGCCTAAATGGCAAGCCTTAGATTTCTAGGCTCACTAGCAAAATCTGGCCACTTCTAATCAACCAACTTCGAAGCTGGAGAATCAGCAGGATGACACATCAGTCCATCGCTCACTTTGTGATCAGCATGCCAAGTTAGGTTCTTTGCTATCTCGCAAGATTTAAACATGTGTTTAAACCTTGGAATAGGCAAAAAATACCTCAAGACTTTGGCCTGTACGCCATCTTTCTCAACTGATTTCTTGTTGACCTTCCACCAAGAGAGGTCACACTTCGAGCACCTTATCTCATCTTCATACTCATTCCTATATAATATACAATCATTTGGGCATGCATGTATCTTCTCATACCCCATCCCTAAAGAAGAAAGTGTCTTCTTTGCTTCATACATAGATAAGGGTAGCAGGTTACCTTTTGGCAGGATATCTCCAAGAGTAACCAATAAATTAGAAAAGCTACTGTCACTCCACCCATGTGTTGCCTTCAAATTAAACAATTTGACCACACTACTACAAAATACCTCATTCCATATCAGTGATCCACTGATATAAAAGCCTTCTAAAAACCAATATAGGAAAGCATGATATTAATTCAAGTTTACATATCAGTATAAAACTGATATCTAAAAATGTTATTACATCATAAATTAGTAACATTGTGATATTAAAAGAACTTACTATATCAATTTTCACCTTCTCGGATGGAAAAAAACCTCAGTAACGGATATATTTTACATGTATTATATTGCTTTTGTTTAAAAGCACTGATATCTTTTATATATATTATATTAGTTTGAGTTATAAAAGTGATATAGATATACCCATAGACATCAGTTTCTACCTATCTTAGGTTGTCATATAGTCACCAAAATCTGATTTGGCTTATGAATGATATCTGTTTTTTCATGGGAACCGATATATAATCCATTATTAGTATCAGTTTATTTGTCCATAACTGAATATAATCAATAATTCTTCAATACCATTGCACCTGTATTCCATATTTTTTAAGTGGCCAACCCAATGAAATAAATGCTCAACATCCATTCAACATACATTACATAATAAAGATCTTCATTACTCATAAATTTCAACATGCATTTCCAAGTACCCAAAATATATCTACATATAACAAAAATTAAGGGGAGACCTCATCTCTAACTCCATCCTTAAAATCTAAGATAGGACTATATAGCTAGTTCGTACAAATATAACGCATGACAATGCACACTTGTTCTAATTTGTATCACAGCAATTCATGAGAGAAAATAGTTTTACAAACTAATTGAATCAAAAGTAACCCATGAAACCTGCACCTCATTCATGGCAGAGCGCAAGGAGTATAGCTATACGGAACCTTATGGTCGAATGATTCCCATGGTGGTAAGAGTTGTCAAAGAGCAATGGTAGTACCTCTAGAGGAGGCAATTGTTTGCGAGCATGAGCATTGGATGAATATTCATCAGTCAATCGTAGAGAAAGGCAGTGGATGCCTTTAGGTACCGAACTTGCTGCGAAGTGTTTGTTCATCAACTCTGCAAACTTTGACTCTCAAATTTCCCTTTCAAAATTCTCCATCTACACAAGGAAACACATAAATATTTTTAACTGTGCCAAAAGTTACCAAGGATTTTCTCTCTCTCTCTTTTTTTTTTTTTCCAAAGAAGGGTGGAGTTAGAGATTATGTTTAATGGTGCACTTTCTCTGTGTGTGCAGGCATGCATACATCACCCCCTACTAGTCCTTCGTGCAATAATGAGGTGCGATAAAGAACAGTGACCATATTAAGAAGAACAGCCACTCCTATTCCCCCAAATAAAAATAATGTACTATAAAACACATAAAGTAAACTATGTCTTCTTTTTTTTCAAACACACAAAATATCATTGCTCTTAACATGAAAGCAAAGGTCCTTGCATCATACTGGTTGTTCTTCATTTCAGAAACAAGAAAATAATCAAAAACCTTTTTATAATTAATTAATGAAACATTAGAGTACTAACTGCCTTAAAAAATTGAAACAATATAAGAACTTATATATAATTAATGAGTCCTTAGAGGCAATTATAATTAGCAGTCCTATGAACATATCAGGTAAGTTCATGCATTCACATAGTGTACTAACTGCCATAAGTTCAAATGTCAAAGTATATTAAAGGAGCAAGATCAAGATATCACTTGAAGACTACACCTTTAGTCTTGTAAACAGATCAGTTCATGCTTTCACATAATGCAGTAAATAACAAAGTACAATTTGGAAGACATTTTAGTGGAATGACATCCCAAAAATTTCTTAATCACATCCCAAACTGACCAGCTAAGAAAAAAATGTTTGAAGTACAAGGAAGATTGAGATATCACATGATATAGCATCAGAAACAAGGCCAAGCATCATTGCATTATTAGCATGCATCCTGAACTTATAGAGACAAAAACTATCCTTGGTCTAATGCCATCAAAGTTAGTATGTTTTCAATAATCAACAACAAAAGTCCATGAACGCCAAAGAGCTTCAGCAAAGCTCTTTTTATTGATTGCATACAACACTAATCCTCCAAACCATATAAGAAATATTGTTGCAAATAGAAGAGCAAGCAGTTTTGCATATGGGTAGACAGAGAAGCACACATCCACCATATACGCTACTCTTCTTTAAGGGGATTTTAGATTTTATATCCATGAAGCTTTCACAACCAAACTAAACCCAAATTTTTATGCTTATATTACCCCCTAGCTAGTACTAATAGACCATAAAATTTCTATGAAGCATTTCCTCAAACACATATAGTATAAGAGAGAAAGAGAGAGAGAGACCTTGGTGTTGTTAAGTAGCAGCT
>QANT01001010.1:0-25973 GCA_003254885.1 Purshia tridentata
GAGGAGAAAAAATTGGACCGGCCTATAAATCACCCTATTTAAATTTGAGTATCAGCAAAACCCAAAGCCAAAATGCGGGCCCACTTGAATTAAAGCAACAGTAGCCGGGGCCCACAGTTTTTTGAATGTCACAATAGGAAAGAGAAACCAAAAAGGAGGAGAGAGAAACGGCGTGCGACTGAGTGAATGCGCTTAGAGGGTGGGTCCAGCGTGTGAATACCTATCAGCTAGGGGTGCCTAGCCTCGGGTGCAATGCACGGACGCTCCTGATCATTTGTTCGTTGGAAATCAACGGCTTTGATCACTGCACGGATCATTGTGGAACTAACGCCTTTTTGTTTGAAATAGATGGCTTGGATTAATGGGCTGTTGGAAACTAACGACCCAGATCTACCTATCTCTTTTTTTTTTCAAAAAACATAAAATCATTATTTTAAGTCTGGAAAAATTGAAAAAAATTCCATAAATTTTTTTAAAATTCCCACAAAATTTCTAACGGCCATATTCTCAAAACTTCTATATATATCACATACTATCACAATATTTCCTCACAAACACAAAGCTTTGACACCAAATTCACACACAAAAATTTAGTTTTTATCATGGTGAGACCTAGGGGAACTTCTTGGTCACACACTGAAGATCAAGCCCTAGTGAAGGCTTGGCAAGAAAGGTGTCCAAACGCATATTTTGGTGCTAATCAAAGACAAGAGGTGCTTTAGGAGGAGATTTTTCAACTTTTCATCCGCAACATGGGAGGCTTCACTGTTCGTACCGTTGGCGGTGCAAAATCAAGACAGACGCTCATATGTTGGGCTTGCACAAAGTTCTACACTTCATTTATGGAGGCCGAACGAATGCGCCAAAGTAGTAGCAATGACAGTAACGTGGTTAGTTATAGTGTTTTTGTCTCATTTTATTTAATTGTATGTTTATTTGATTTTTTTATTTAATTTGCATATTTATTTAATGTCATATTTGTAGTTTGCAAATGCACTTATGTCTTTTAAGGACAAAATCGGGAAGAAGTTTGATTTTCTACATGTTTGGGATGATTTAAAAGAAAGTGCTTAAGTATGCAGCGGCAACATGGTGTCGCGACTAAATACACTCGAGGTGAGCACCGATGATCAAGCTACGCCTGAGAGTGACAATGCCGGTCCTAGCATTTCATTTAGTGCAAACCACGACCCACCCCCATTTCAACCAGTGGGTCCTTGTAGGCCAAGGCCACTAGGACGAAATCGTTCCAAAAGGGCGAAGGTAGCTGAATCTCACCAAGATGTGACGGGTGAAAGGCTTGACGAGTATAATAACAATACACAAATTCTGATTCAAAATAGGCTTGACAGAGAGCGTGCTAGAGAAGCAAGAGAGAGGGAGAGACTCAAGAAGCTACAAGACCAAGAAGAGTAATTTATTATAAGCCAAAACCTCTCCACCATGAATCCAATGCAACAGAGGTATTGGGAACGTAAACAAGCTGCCATTGAGGCTAGATATGAGATGCAAGATAACCAAAGCTCTCATGAGGACTACTGCCCTAATCTTTCCAATTTTCAACCAATCACACCATGGGTACCCTCCTAATAATTAAGATACCTACTTTGAATTCTGTTTTCTCGGAGAACTTATATATCAACTTTGAAATATGTTTGCATTTTTCTATTTTTAGTTAACTATAACTATGTTTGAATTTCAAGTATTTGAAAAATAAAATAATCCATTGGATTCCCACCTTTATTCGTACCATTATTGGATTCCTACCATTATTATGATATGACCAATGCATGAATCTTTATTCGTACAACAGTTAATAAGACGAATGCATGTGAGACCATTATTAGATGTCTAGCTGTTCTACAAGACTACACCATTATAAAGCAAATGAATGTGGACCATTCAATCCTTATCTAGCATTCATATGAATTCTTTATAAAAACCCCTTTTAATATCCTACCCTTTACACACACTTCATTTTCAGGATCATATCTAAATCCATATACACAAGCATGTGGCCTCAATACGTGTTTTCATCATCCTCTTCTTCGGAATCTGAATATGAAAGGGAAGATGAAGGGAGAGAGCTTATGGGGCATGTGCTCATGGACATGGCTCATGGAGACACCCACCCACGTCCAAGGCATGGCGGTACTTCTTCAAATCGCCGTTACACACACCTGAATAGGGAAGCCGGCCACAAACGTTTCATGGAGTCCTACTTCATCCCTGCCCCTTTGGAGGACAGTGTGACCTTTTGCAGATGATACCGCATGCACCTACCTTTATTCAATAGAATCCTCGAAGATGTTTGCAGAGAAGATGAATATTTCCACCCACAACCTAACGCACTCGGTAGAATGGGCTACACACCACAGTAAAAGGTAACAGTGGCCTTGAGGGTAATGGCATATGGCATTCCTTTTGATATGGTCTCAGAGGTGCTGACAACAAGCCAAACCACCGAACGAACATCATTCTAGAAGTTCTGCAAGGCCATCTACGATATCTACGCCGATGAGTATCTCCGCCGACCTACTGTGAATGATATGAGAAAACTTTTGCGAAAAGGAAACCGACATGGATTCCCAGGTATAATTGGTAGCTTGGATTGCATGCATTGGGTTTAGCAAGCTTGCCCAATGGTCGAGCAAGCTTATTATCCTGGGCATTACCATGTGCCAACTATTATTCTCGAAGCTGTAGCCTCGTATGACATGTGGATATGGCATGCCAACTTTGGATTTCCTGGATCCAATAATGACATCACGTGCTCGACTCTTCGCCCTTATTTGATCCTGAGATTCTTGGCCAGAACCACCGTGTCAAATTCACTGTGAATGGTGTAGAATACAGACTCCCTTACTATCTTGCAGACGAGATCTACCCTCAATGGGCAACTCTGATTACTAATTTGCGAAGTCCAATATCAGGACCACATAGATTGTTTTCAAGGCGACAAGAAGGCTACCGAAAGGATGTGGAGAGTGCGAATTCTAAAAGCTAGGTGGCAGATTATAAAACGACCAGCCCGTGTGTGGGACAAACATGAGCTTGGGTATATCATGAAAGCGTGCATCATATTACACAATATGATCGTGGAGAATGAGCATCTTGAAGATGATTGTAACGATGAGCCAATAGACGTAGTGGCCAGCACTAGGAGGGCAGAACAAGAATATGATTCTGTACAACCATGTAAAATCAGAGGTGAGGCACTCCCATTACCAGAGCTGCTTGCTTAGAGAAGATTGGTCCGGTCAAGAAATGAAAATGCATCCCTGAAAGCCAATCTCATTGAGCACATCTGGATTCGAGAAGGAAATCCACCAAATGTTTGAATGCCTGAAAGACTTTAGTTGTTTAAGTTTTGTGGTTTCTGTTATGTGTTATTTGTGTGTTTTTGGTGTGTACCTTTCATGAAATAAAATAAATTATGTTATGTTTATCTTTTATGAGTGATAATATATATATTTTTAATTTGTCTAAACAAATAAAATATTCAAATATAGTCATTATTGACCTTAATTTAAAGTTTTTTTTTTTTAAACTATAACTAATGGTATAATTTTCATAAGTATTTAAGTTATAAATTTTAAATTATAAGTCACTTAATCCATAATAGGCATAATTTAATTAGATACAAAATCTTGATACTCAAATATGAGTATTAGCACCATAGTGAAACTGATACCCAAAAGACACTATTCATACACCCAAAATGACATTTGGGTATCAAAAAAGGCTTTACCATAGTAGAAGGCCGGGGCTTTTGTTGTTTTGGTTATAATATTATATATTATTTTTATATAATGTTTTATATATAATAGTATGATTATCTATATATAATTAGTTTATATAATAGTTTTTATATATAACTATATGATTATATATGTTTATAATTTTTATATATAACATATAATTATGGTTTTTTAAACTATATTAAAAAAATTAGGTAATTATTTATTACTTTATTTTAAAAATAAAATAATTATAGCTGTCAAGACAATCCTATTTTTCTTATTTAGTGTCTTAATCTGACACATCACCAAATGTTGGATATTATTTAGTTCATATTACTCCAGTTGAACACAGTATAAGTTGCTATTTTTATTACTAGTTTGAATTAATAATAGATTTAGTTTATATAGTAATTAATCGAATTTGGGGGTTTTAGTGTTTATAGTTTATGGTATAAGGATTAAGGTATAGAGGTTAGGGTTTAGAGTTTAGGATAGGAAGATTAGGGTATAGGGTATAGAAATAGGATATAGGTTATAGATGTATGATTTCAGGGTATAGGGTTTAGGGTATATGATTTAAGGAATTAATAATAGATTTTTAGTGTATAGTAATTAATAGAATGTGGGGTTTAGTGTTTATGGTTTAGAATATAGATTTTAGAGTTTAGAGTTTAGGGTTTAAGAAATTATAATAGATTTAGTGTATAATTTGGGGTTTTAGTGTTTATGGTTTAGGGTATGGTTTTAGGGTTTAGAGTTTAGGATACAAGATATATAGTATAAGGTTTAAAGTTTAGAGTATTATCTAAAATGTGTACAAATATATAAATTGGAGAAGGGAAAATTTTCTATTTAGGACATATAATATAGGGTATATTGTATTTTAGGACACATATTTCAAAGTGTGTTAGTTTGTGACATGTAACGACCCGTACTCCGTAAGGTAAAATTTTGAAATTTTAATTTGGTCTTTGGGGCCTAAAGTTGACTTTGGGTTCGAATAAGATTTGATGTTTGACCTTGGGTTCGTTAGGAAGGCTTCGGGCTTACGAGTCTATAGACATGCAGCATGTCCCGTTTGGAGGGACGGTTTGAAAATTTTGTACGTGGCAAGAGGCCCAAAAGTTGACTTTTTAAATTATAGGGCCCTTGGAGTAGACTTTGACGTGGTTGCGCAGAGCTCGACTCCACGAGTTCGTAGACATGAAGTACGCGTCAAACGAAGTCACAGTTTGTAAGTTATGGACGAGTGAAGTGAGTGGTAAAATCGTAAATTAGGTGACTTAGCCTTTGAAGATTCCAGAATTTTCTAGAATCTTCTCTCTCCTTCTCTTTCTCTCCTTTCTCTCCCCTCAGCCCGCAACAGTCTTCTCTCACTCTCCCTGTGCGCAAGACACACCCCCCCAGTCCAGCTACTTCCGGCCAGACCCAGCCGTCGACAACCTCTCTCCCACTGACACCAGCCAGCCAACAATGCCCACGAAGTCGACGAGCTCTTGCGTGCGCTGCTGCTCGGAAGGAACCCCACAAGCCGCCGGTTCTTCCAGTTTTTCCAGTCAGTTTCCGGTGCCATTTTTGCCCATTTTAGGTGGGTTCCTCCCTCTCTCTTCCATCATTAAAATTACTTGTGTTGTGTTGCCAATTTGGGTTATTTTGGATATGGGGAAAATTGGAGGTTTAAGCCCCAAATTAGAAAGTCTTTAATCTGCGGCTTGGGGTGCGAATTAGTGGTCGGGTTAGCTAATTTCCAACTTTAGGGACTTTAAATTATGGTTTAGAACCTTGGGCTTCAAGGAAAATTGAAGGAATTGGAAGTTGGTGAATGAGGGGCTTGGCCATTTCGGCTGGTTGCTCGAAAATTTGGGGAATTGGAACGAACTAGTGATATTTTAGCCGAATTCCACCAATTAGAAACTTAATCCGGAGTTTGGATTGATGGGTTGGAACGAAAAGGTAGAATTTGTAAATTGGGGGTTGGAAACACCACTTCGTTTGGGGTTGAGATTAATATAACCCTTTAACCGCGAAATTTAGGATTTATTGTTGAGTTTAGATTTTACTAAGCGGGTTATTAACTTGGGTTGTATAGAAAAGACCGAGGTTGATGAAACCCCAATTTATGGGTTGTAGACATTCTAAACTTTGGAACTAATGGCATGTTTATCTTTTTCTTATAGGGACTACACTCGAGATTGAGGGTGACCCAGCCGAACGACGAGACTAGATTCCTTGACAGTGAGTGGACTTTGTCTTATTTAAAGTTTATCAAATTTAATTCGAATCTTATTTTCTTATGAATTGCTTGGTTGTGAATTTCAATTATCGATATTGATTTTGGGATTTTAAGTGTTATTAAATGAGTTATACGGATTGATATTTTTAGCAATTTATTATGATTAAGGCTTCTGTGAAAATAATTTATGGGATGGTTTCCTTGAACAATTATTGATTTCCTCGGTGATTCTAAGAAAGTTTTGAACTGAGTTATACAAATTCGATTGCAGTGATTGAGAATGGTTGGTTTTGAATTTTATTAAGCACCCATTTAGTACTCGTTCGGTATACTGAAATTATATAGGTTTTTGGGACCCAGCACGGCACACACTTAGGCTTTGGGTCGTGTGCCGGGATGCTTTGCCCTTTGGGGGTAGTCCTGCGTGCACGTACGGCAGATCAGTGGCCCTGCATGTGCATGATAGATCGCGACTCTGCACATGTACAGCAGGTTATAACCCTGCATGCATACGGCAGGTCGTGGGCCCTGCGCATGTATGGCAGGCTATACGGGTAATTTGGGAGCGAATAAAGAAATTGATTTAAACTTTAGACTTTTTCTTATGCGGGGAAATGTTGTTGTTTTTGCATAATTGAATTTCCGCTCTTTTAAGGCGAATAATCGCAAGGTATATTTACTAGCTTTTGTAAATGATTTATAACGGAAATTATTAAATCCATTTTAAAAACTAGGGGTTTACATGGAGAGCTCGTGAGGTCTTTGCGTGATCTTTTCGGTTGGTTTCCAAAAGTTATTTTATTTTTGTCCACTCACTGGGTTGACTCGCTTTTACCTTTGTATTGTTTTTTTTAATTTTCCCCCAAGTAACTGCGGTGGTGCGGTCAAGCAGAGATACGTCGAGGACACCCTAGATTTTGTAATCTTGTAAATTTTCTTTCTTTTGTTCTTAACTAGTTATGTGACGTAAGGTGGTTGGACTGTAACGGTACAGATATCACTTTTAGTAGCAAAAATGTTACCTTGGTTTCCTTTTATTATGATTTTGGGTCGGAGACCCTTGCTTGTGGTAGAGGAGCTGGTTTAGAAGTGTGTTTCACAGGTTTTCTAAAGTAAGGGTTAGTCCAATTTCAGGGGAGGTTCTGCCGAATTTTCGGTAGGATTTTCCTTGATATTGGATTCCTGCAGGATCACTTCGAGTTCCAGGGTGGAATTCGGGGAGGGTCCTGTCATAACACATACTTTAAATATGTACTAATGTGAGATTTTTTGTCACTTCAATTAATAAGTCCGTTAAAATGAGGGATAAATAGGTCTTTTCATATTAAATAAATTTTAATTCAATTTCTTAATTAAAAAATAGTAAAATTAAAAACTAAAAAAATTACTACTAAATAAAATTNTGCATGCTTCCACGGGATGCTGCTGGGGTCTCTCATTTGAATGATGGGGCTCTCATTACTGCTACCCACGTAGCCAGCTATACGGTAATAAGTCCTTCGACAAGTTTTTTTTTTTTTTTTNTTTTGTAGGTGAACATGCTGAACGTGGATCTAACCAGCCGTCTGTTGGCGGTAAAGCATGAGCTTCGACAGGAGATTGAGAGAGGGGAGGCTGCTAAGAAGAAATTTTCTGATGCCGAGGCACTACTTTCTCAGGTCAAGAAAGAATTGGCAGAGGCAAATGCTGGGCGATGTCGGCCCGAAGAGGATAGGGATTTACATGCGCAAAATTTCGAGGGTGCGCAGAAAGAACTTGAGAACTCCAGGGCACGGGTGGCTGAACTGGAGAACGAGCTGGCGATCGAGAGAGCAGAGCGCCAAGCTGAGTTCGACAATTGCCAGACTTTGATTGGCATCGATCGAGCTTGATTTTTCAGGCTTGGATGGGTTCAGAGGGCCGAACCTGAAGATGGTCGCTTGTATGAGGGCCCAAAAGCCGTGGATGCTCTTTAGAAAATCACCGAGCCTTATGACTATCTCCTTGGGATGCACCCCGGCGATCGAGCCCCTGCTTCGAGCCCTTCTTCTGATGAAGAGGCTTTTGAAGGTCCACTCCAAGGAAGTCTTCCTTCTGCCCCCAATGCTGACGCTTCGGTGCCCCCAATGCTAACACTTCGGTGCCCCCTTCCTCTTCTACAGTCGATGACTCTGACCCTCCGATCGAGAAATAGTTTTCTTTTACTTTGTTTTATTTTGTACTGAACTTCTGGAATTCATCTTTCTAACTTGAGTGGTCAATTTCAGCTCTAATTTTGACTGTTCTTTCGAATTTTGAATTTTATTTTGTCTTTAATTTTGCTGGTTTCAAATTCAAATTTCACTTACTGATATTGAATTCACAAAGAGTAACGTAATATCCTTGGAATATCAGCTGTACTAAATTGTAGCATAAAACTCGCATTCTAGGAAATTATTCTAAGTATAAATACCTGTTCTCTATCACCTTTGATTGCATGAAAGTTGTGCTTACTGTGAGTACTTTGAAATAACCATGGGTAAAGAACATAAGATCAAGTTTCACCTTGAGCTCCGTGCAAGTAAGAAGAGAAAGCCAGTTGCTTCGCCTGAACTTTCTGTTTCTTTGAGCTCTTCGGGTTCATTAGATTCGAAGGCTACTAATTTTTCCACGAAGTCACGTTCTCACTCGAGGGCGAATGGAATGGGGCAGAGGAATGACATCGCCAAACCTTTGTCCCCAACACGTAAATCTGACAACCCTGATGCAGTCCAATCGACTCGATCACCTTCTTTTTCGAGTCGACGTCATGAATTTGAAGCTGGACCTTCAAGGAGAAGTGCTAATTCAATTCACTCTTCAAGAATCTTCCTCGAATGGCGTCTTCGTGAAGCGCGTTTCGATTTGACTGCAGCTTGTCAGGAAGTGGATCGTCTTAAACGACTCCTTCATGAAGTGCGTTGTTTCACTAGTTCAGCACATTCTACGGGCTTCCAGGATGGTTTCACCTAGGGATGTGACTATTTTAAGTCAAAAGCTCGTGCAGTTTTTCCCAATCTGGATTGGGAAAGTCTGAGCGAAGAGCTTGTCATTCCATGAAGGGCTTCTTCTTAAGTTCATCTCTTTGTGTGATTGCCACTTTCGTGTGTTCCTTTTGTAATCTGTTTTCCTGTTTTTCCTTATTCTAATAAAAGATGAGCTATTAAATACTTTTTTCTTGCATATGTCATGTACGTTTGGTGTTTTGATCGCAAATATTCATAGCGTACGCATTTTCTCGAACGTCTTCTTTAGAACGTTCAATGCTTCGATCGAAGTCGTTCATAGCGTACGCAATTTCTCGAACGCCTTCTTTCGTACATTCAATGCTTCGATCGAAGTTGTTCATAGCGTATGCAATTTCTCGAATGCTTTCTTTCGAACATTCAATGCTTCGATCAAAGTCGTTCATAGCGTACGCAATTTCTCGAACGCCTTCTTTCGAATATTCAATGCTCCGATTGAAGACGTTCATAGTGTACGCAATTTCTCGAACGCTTTCTTTCGAACATTCAATGCTTCGATCGAAGTCGTTCATAGCATACGCAATTTCTCTAACGCCTTCTTTCGAACATTCACTGCTTCAATCGAAGATGTTCGTAGCGTACGTAGTTTCCTTGAACGTCATCCTTTTCGAGCGTTCAGTGCTTCGATGGAAGACGTCCATAACATACGCATTTTCTTGAACGTCTTTTTTCGAACATTCAAAGTCTTTATTTCGTTTTCAAGAGGAGATGCCCAATTTTCATTCAAATTCATCAGTTGTTATTAATACTAGCCCTTCGAAAAAGTAATATGCATGAAGAAGTAATGAACAAGAAAATTTCAAACATAATATTTTTTTAAATGAATGGCATTCCAAGGTCTCGGCAATTCCTTCGCAGTCCAGAGTTCTCGAAGTTTGTAGGCCCCTTTCCCAAAGACTGCCATGACTTCGTAAGGGCCTTCCCATACTTTCTTAAACTTTCTAGATTCTGGTAGTTCTCCTGATTTGGGTCCTTGGTCCATAATTCGTTTTAAAACCCAATCTCCAATTCTGAAGGTTTTATGGCGTACCTTCTGGTTGAAATGTCGAGCTGCCACGCTATGATAGTTTGCCAACCGAATTAATGCTGCCATCCTCTTTTCTTCAGCAAGATCGAGCTGTGTCGAAGTTGAATGGCATTCGACTCCTCATTTTCAGCTGATAATGTCCTTGTGGTTGGCAAACCTATCTCAGTGGGGATTACTGCTTCTACTCCATAAGTTAGGGAAAATGGTGATTCTCCAATGGGCCTTCGTATAGTGGTTCGATATGCCCACAGAACATGATGAAGTTCATCGTGCCATTTTCCCCTGGCCCCTTCGAGCCGTCTTTTGATGTTGTCGAAGATTGTTCTGTTCGTCTTCTCTGCTTGTCCATTAGCTTGGGGGTAGCTTCGAGAGGAGAAATGAAGTTGGATTCCCTTTTCGGTACAAAATGTTTTGAACCTTTTGTTATTGAAGGGTGTGCCATTGTCTGTAACTATGGCTCGTGGCACCCCAAAATGGCATATTATATTTCTCCAAATGAAGCGAATGACACTGGTTGCATCGATTGTTCCATAAGCCTTTGCCTCGACCCATTTTGTGAAGTAATCCATTGCGAGGAGTACGTTCTTCTTTCCTCCAGGGGCAGTTGGTAATGGTCCCACGATATCCATACCCCACCTAGCGAACGGCCACGGTTCCCAAGTCGAGTTCAAATCCTCCGCTAGTTGTCTGCTTATAGGTGTGTAGCGTTGACACTGATCACACTTTCGAGCGTAAACTTCTGAATCTTTTGCCATATAAGGCCAAAAATATCCTTGCGTCAGTGCTTTGTGTGCTAAGCTTTGTCCTCCGGCATGGTTTCCACACGAACCGTCATGAATTGTCGAGAGTAGCCATTCAGCTTGGGCTGGGTCGAGACAACGCAACAACGGCCCTGAAAATGACTTTCTAAATAATACATTATCGATCAAAGCATACCTAGCTGCTCGCATTCTCAATTTTCGCGCTTCGGCATGGGTCCATTGGCGTTGTACCCGAACGAAGGTACTCTATCAGTGGCGTCATCCAATTTGTTCCAACTTGATTGATCATCAACGTAGTTGGTTCATCTGCAATGCTCGACGTGTGTAGTTGTTCGATCCTGACGGATCGAAGTCCTTCCGAAGTTGAAGCTTCGCATGCTAAGTGGTCTGTCGCCTGATTTTGTTCTCTGGGTACTTGTGAGAAAGTTACCTTCGTGAAGCGAGAGGTTATTTCAATTACCAGCTTCTGGTATGCCTCCATTTTTTCATCCCTAGCAGCGTACTCTCCATTAACTTGGTTTACTACAAGCTGAGAGTCACTGTAGACTTTAAGAACGTGAGCCTTGACTTTTTCAGCGATTCGTAAGCCATTCACGAGGGCTTCGTACTCCGCCACATTGTTCAAAGCTGGGAAATCTAATCTTAACGCAAATTCCAACTCGAAACCATCGGGTGTTCATAGAATTATGCCTGCTCCTACACCTAACGCATTCGAAGATCCATCCACATATAGTTCCCATGCACCTTCTTCCTTGCCTCCTTCGAACTCGTTTAATGGTTTGTGTGCTTCGACCAAGTAATCTGCCACTGCCTACCCTTTACGAGCTGTTTGAGGTTTGAACTCTATATCGAATGCCCCCAGCTCAATTGCCCATTTCATCATTCTTCTGGAGAGGTCCGGTTTGGCAAGAATGCCTCGGACAGGTTGGTTGGTGATTACTGTTATTTTATGCCCTTAAACAATATGGACATATGGCTTATTTCAAGGCGTACTCACAGCTGTAGAAATCCACTTGAAGAACCTAGAGTCAAGGTCAAAATATAGTTTTTATGTTCTGTTCAACGGAACTAAACCAGACATATACAATAAATGGGAGTAAGTCTGTAAAGCAGCCCCAAAAGAGAAGCCGATGTTCAAAGGATTTCATTCCTTAGCAGAAGCTCTTCAAATAGCCTCAGAGAAACTAGAGAAGAATTTTCATATTGAGCCAAGTGTAATCCAGCCAGGATCATACAAAGATGCGCTCAACCAGCCAGAGAATTACAAAGATGTAGAAAGAGAAATTCTCAAAGAAAATTATAGAAGAATAAGGAAGAAAATGAACAGATGGAAAAAACTATAGAAAGCCAGTTAGAAATTATAGCAAAGCTGGAAGGACAATTCGTCCCACATAAAGCAAAGAAAGCTCCTTCAGAGGCAGCAAAGAAGGCAACCAGCCTACCACAACAGCAGCCAATTATAGACAAGGGTAAGAAACCCGAAGAAATAGTTTATTCTTCTGTATCTGTAGATCAAGTTAGAAAATGGCTAGAAGAACAAGAGAAGCAGAAGAACCTCATAGAATTAATTTCCCCAGCAAGCCCAGTTGTAACCCCACCTAGATCGGTGAAGGGAGAGGATGAAGAATTTGAGAAAATGTTCTCAAAATTCTAGCATATGTATAAGCAAGAAAAAGAAAAAGAATAAATAAAATGTCAGAAGAAAATTATCCTCAAGAAAGAAGACAACATAAAAAGAGGAAAAGGGAAGGTGAAAAGCCAGAAATAATAAATTTTGGTCATATTCAATTATTCACCAAAACAAAAAGAAATCAGAAATTTAGAATCCCAGATTATATCCAAATCAGCCAAAAAGGGCAGTGCATTATGGATAATCTATGGGTAGGAAGTCAAGGAAAAGATATAGGATATTTGTTAGTAGCCCTTAAAGGAGCAGCTTATTATATTTCAGAATTAGAGAACAAAAGGGAAAATTCAAACTTAGAATTAGAGAAGGACCAGTTAATTAGAGTTTTAACAAGAGCCTTAGAAAAGGAATTAGATAACAAAGAAGCTAGAGAAGAAGAATATCCTTTACAGCTAGAAAATGAAGTCCCAGAAGATTATCATACAACAGGGGACAAGTAAAATTGGAATCATAGAAAAGAAAGTCAAGTTTACAGATTTTGGACCATCAGTTTATGTTAAAAGTCCAAGTCCAAAATTAAGGTTTAAGATTTTATCAACACCATTATATTCCAATCATAAGGATAATTTTGAAGATATAAGTTGGATTGAGTCATATTATAGAAAATCATAATTTAGCAACCAAGTCTACCACCAGTTCTTCAGAGACTCATGATCCAAGAGAAAGATCAGGAAGGGAATTAATTATAAAGGAAAGAAAAAGAAATTTTTATAGAATAATGACTGAGCTCACAGGACAAGTTGATATTTTACAGCAAAAGTGTAAAAATATCAACAAAAAGATCAAAAGGCTCAGAAGGAAAAGAGAAGATTTAAGGTATGAAATCATAGCGTTTTTACATGAAAAACGAGCAAGTCAGAAAACCATAGTTTTACTTACACAAGAAGGAATTGACAGAGATGATGAGGATGAATATCAAAGACTTCTCAACCATGGTTTCTAGAAGGAAATAGAAACACGCTACGTGTTCAGATGTAGAGAATTATAGGAAGGCGGCAAGAAAAGTTTTCTTACATGCTACAATGTAATAGGATAAATAAACACGTGTCACTAGGACATGTTAGTTTAGCTTTTCGTCGACTGCAAGCTAACTTTGCTTGCACTACACTTTGTAAAAGAGAGGTCAGGTCTAGCCCCCCTCTCCTATATATATGTTTCATTCCCAACCAAATGAAAATATGAAGAGAAGAGCAGTCTAACTGCGAGCTCTCATATGAGTAAAAAGGTTTTATCAATAAAACTTTAAGCTCACCCTTCAGGGATCATCTGAAAGGGAAATTATGTAGTCTTCTTTATTTCTATTATGGCACACCAAAAAGATTTTTTATTTTTAGCTAACTTCTTTCATGTTTAATATTTCATCAGCCATGTAAATAAGATCTGCATAATAAGTATGAGCCAATGGCAGGCTAAAAAGATTATTAGATAAAGATAGCAATAGATCTGGAAATTAAGGGAAGAGAATAGATGTTATAACTCGCAAGCTTTTAAAAGGCAAATCAACAAGAATCCTAAGGTAAGGAGGGAGTAAGAAAGAATGATTTATCCCCAAACACCCCAAAGGTGAGGTAAGCCAAAGCCAAAGCATGTAAGTCCCAAGATGGCAATGACACAGGCGATAGATGCTAGAAGCTAAAAGAGTAAATTAAGGATAATCATTCGATCGTACAACCTTTTGCTTTAAGACTAGCCGTGCTGAACAGTAAAAGAGTAAAAACCATGTCTCCAGAACTTAAAATCCAGGTATGTTGTTCATTTATTGTCTAGTAACTTGATAATGCCTTGTTATGGTTCATGCTTACATCTTAGATCTTTTTAACTGTGCATATATATATATATATATTACAAAAGTGCCATGATTTGAAATTCAGAAAATACTGCATAAAAGTACCGAGTAAGATATTTTACAGTTATTGATAAAAAGCTCAAAAAACCTCATTTTTCTCTCTCAGCATACAAATAATCCTACAACACAAAAATTTTCTTTTATTTAAAAATTGAACGCCCCAAAAACATGAAGAAAAGAAAAGAAAGAAGATAAATACAAGAGAAAAAGTTATATACAATAGAGAACAGTTACTAGCAATCATAGATAGAATCCCAGAAGAAGAAAAGAATATAGCAAATCAGAAATTCAATCAAGGACTAATAGATAACCTTAGAGACACTAGAATAAATACAAAACATATACAAATATCAAAAGAAAGAGAAAAGGCTTTAAAAACTATAGAATGTTTTCCCAGACATCAATATTATTTTAAAGAATATTTAATGCCTCATAGCATAAGACTATCATATAAAGAAGCCATATTTAGTAACGACTATAGATTAGAGAAATTCAATATAACAATAAAAGAAAACCCAGGTATTTTATTACTTGAAGATCTACAAAATAAAATAGAAAAAGTTATACTATAGAGAGAGGTATCTGGTATCAAAGCCATTAGGCGAGGAGAGAGAGAGAGGTATCTGGTATCAGAGCCATTAGGCGGGGAGAGAGAGAGAGTAACCAGGAGTTCGAAGATAGCAACTTCGGATTTGTGGCCATTGTAGACATTAGCGGCCATAACCATTTTCTCCAGATGTTGGATCATATGGTATTCCGTCATGCCATCTATATTCCATTCGTATAATTGGGTGGCACTAAAAGAAATTTTGAGCTAATTCTTTGACTTCGTATTGGAGGTCTATTGGAGAAGGTCTGGGGTAATAAGGTTTTAAACCAGGTGCTCTTAAATTGTTTAGTTGAGTAGTAAAATCTTGATTTATCATTTTGATGGAACTGGAAAGTTTTGACAGGGGGAGGCCTTCAAGTTTGAAATTTATTTCCTTCAGGATTTCATGATCTATTGGAAGTTTGTTATCTTTTGATAATTCTAAGGTTTGGAAGATAGGGGTTTCTTTTCCCTTCGAACTAGAAATAGGCTGGTCTTTGTTGGTAACTAATGACTCTATTCGGTCAAGCTGATCACCTAAAGAGTCAAGGTATTGGTTTGTATAATTGTTTTGATCAATTACCTTTTTGATATCTTGTGTATTGATTTCTCTGTCTTGAACATCGATTGCTTTGAAAGGAGAAGCCTTAACTGTAGAACCTCTTATAGTTAGAACAACTTCTTCCAAGGGTGAATCGATTGCTTTGAAAGGAGAAGCCTTAACTGTAGGACCTCTTATAGTTAGAACAACTTCTTCCAAGGGTGGCCTTTTTGATTCTACTGTTTTATTGGTAGCAGTGATCCAAGTTTTTGTTGGTTTATTTGTAGCTTGGATTTGATGGGGAAAAGGATAAAGAATGTTATTCTCCTCGCAGTAAATTTGAAGCCATTTGAAGAAGAAAACATGTATTTTATGTTTGTTTAGAAATTCATAATTTTTTTCTTGTATTTCAGGTTTATTAAAGTTTTTACTAAACCTGATTGTCATGCCCCGACCTTCGGGCACGTGAACATCAACTGAACCTGAAAACTGAAACTGTTCCCTGCAATTGTGGGCCCTTTTTCTGAAACTGTGAGCCATGAATATAAAATAATTTCCTGAAAACAACTGAAATTTACTAAAGCACAATTATAAAACCCCGCTGTAAAAACTTTTACATAAAAAAATAAGCTGTAAAATAACTTTCTGAAACACTGCTGGTCCCACTGCCTCGTCTTCTCTCCACTGCCTCCTTAGCCTGCTCAACCTGCAAAACCAAACCCTGCACCCCACCACAGGTGCACCGGGTTTACACACAAACCCGGTAAGCTCACTAGAGCTCGTGTGAGTGAAACTACTGTAAACCTCAAATTAAACTCAATTTAAATAATCAATCACAATCTACCTTAAAGCCTCAAGCACAGTCAAACCACAAACCAAAAATCATAAACCATAACCTGATCACCAAATCCTCTAAACCGATCAAATCCACTGTGATCCTTAATCCCTCAAATATCCTTAAATAATATCCACTGAAAGTTCCAATCTCCCTTAATCCTTTAACCTTAAAACACCTTTAAATCCTCGGAATTCCCAATCCTAATTCCGTACCCACTTATTAGCAAACAACAATCAATCAAACAAGCACACAAAGTACGCAGGTAACTAACTGAACCGAAAATAACAGAGCTTAAATCACTCACAGTGACCGCGCGAAAAGACTAAACTGCCCTTCGTGGCTCCTTTTCTTGGATTCTAAAATCCAGCAGCATAACGGCATCGGGAATACAAATTCCCAAGCCGAGCGTACCTGTTAAGACCAGACAGCCAACAAAGTTCACAACCAACAAGCAACAAAACACAGAAACGGGCGGGAACCACCACGCACGGTGGCTACTCAACCCTCGGAAAACACACGGAAGGTCAAGGAGCTCACCCAAACTCACCCACAAACTCGGGTGGTTGGCCCGAGGCCAAAAACACTGAAAAGGAGTCGCTGGAACCACCACACGCGGCGAGACTCGCGGTGGTCAACTGTCAAAAACAAAAGTCACGTTTAGCTAAAACGAACTACACAGGGACGTAGAGGAGATCGAGAGGATCGATTCTCAAACCTGGGTCGACGGCCAAAAGTGGCCGGAAAAGGAGGAAAACTGGCCGGAAAGCCGCCGGCCTCCCTAGCTTCGATCCGCCGCCCACGGCGGTCCCACGGGTCAATCGAACCCACCAACACGCTGGGCTTGACGAGAGGAAGAGATCTGGGTAGGTGGGAGGTCGCGTCGTCGCCGGAATCGCTGAGATCGTCGCCGTGACGCCGATTGTGCACGCTCGGATTCTCTCTTTTCGGGCTGTTTCGGGAGGAGGCGCCACCACCGGAGGGAAGAGGGAGGAGAGGCGAGCACGGGAAGCCAAAAACCAGGGCGGCCCGCCGCCGAACGCGCCCCCACGCGCCGGCGAAAGGCACGGCTGGGAGATGCACTCGAGAGGAAGAGAGAGAACCTTCAGGAGAGAGGAGAGAGAAAATGCTGCCATTTTTCTGGGGTTCTGTGCCCTTTTAAAAAAACCAACTTTTCCAAAATTACAACCTTGCCCCTTTCTTCACATGTCCGTAACTTCCAAACCGTAGCTCCGTTTGACGCGTGCTACGTATCTACGAACTCGTGAGGACGAGACCTTTCCAACGAACCCAAGGTCAACGTGAAAAGTCCTCCCAAACAAAAAGTCAACTTTTACCCCAAGTTTAAAAGTCAAACTTTAAAATTTGAAAAACGCCCAAAACGTTTTACTTTTCAAATAAAATCCCAAAAACCTTTAAAAAGCTTTTCAAACCCACTTTTGAAGGTACGGGGTGTTACACTGATTCTTTTTTCAGTATTTTCTTTTGAGTAATAATCTTTGCATAAATCATCTTTATCTATCATAAAGTTTGTGTTGATGATTGTGAAGATTTGAGGGTCAGAAGTGTCTACCATGGAAGATAAGGTTGGTGAACCTGGATCTTCGTTCTGGTAGAAGACTTCTGGTATTTTATCTTTAGAGATTTCTCTAACCTGAGTTGGTTTTCTTTCAAGCTTGGGGGCTTCTGATTCTTCGCTTGAAGTTTCATTTAAATTTTGGTTGATATTTAGGTTTGTAAAGTCTTGACTGGTCATTGAGACCGACTTAGATTTTAAAAATCTTTTTGACTGTTCTCTTCCTAGATCTAAGGTAGATCTTCGAGCAGAGGAATAATCATCTATAATTATTTTAGTTTGTCGTTTATTGGAGAATTTTATACTTACGCTACCGTCAGGTTCTTCATAGATATAATCCAACAGTTGATTTTGAATTTTTGTGGGTGGAACAACATCAGCCAATTTCCACTCACTGGGCAAGTCAATATCATTCCAGTGAATAGTTTTTGGTGTGCTGATGTTTGCTCTTCTTAGATCCATTTCTAAGAGGAGCGTTGACCCTACAGGGTTTGTTATTAAAGCTTCTGGTAGGATCAGAGTTTTGAGTAGTTTGTAATGAATTCTGAAGATCACAGCCATGGGTTGGGCTCCAGGGGCCATGTTGTAACCTTTTGTTTTGATGTTAAGAACAAGAGAATTGAGGATTCCTGGATCTGAAGTAGATACAGGGAAATTTGGGAAACAATCAAAGTGAATTGGACAGAATTTTGTAAGTATGATTCCTTCACAGATGCAGTTGAGATCTGCTCCGGAGTCAAGAAGGGCAATTACATTGGCTTGGAAGTCTTTTATTTTAATTGTGACTGTAGTTTTCAATTTTTGGTAACATATCTGTGAAATGGTTTGTAAGAAGGCCTCATCCTCTGGGGACTGTTCATTGGTTTGCTCGCCAGGTTCATTAAGAGTTGGTGAAGCATCAAAAGGGGCTAGCCTAAGTTTGACTGTGGTCAACTTAGATTTTAATTGGGCCACTTCTCCTTTTAGGTTGTTTACTTCTCTTTGGAGATCTTCCAAGGAGATTGTAGCAGGCTTTGGGCTCGGCAGATTATTTAAAATATCCTTGAAATTGATGAATTGAGGTGGCTCTTGGGTCTTAGAAGTCTCGGGCTAATCTTCTAAGATTGACTTAAGGGCCTTTAGGTATTGGGCCTGAACTTCAGGGTTGTTTATTTGTAGGGCATGTTGGAGTAGATTGGTTTTTGTTTTTTGGTCTATGGTTTTTACTTTTCTTGAAATCATGTTTATTTTTTGTTTTCCTTTATCTTTCGAAGAGCATCCTAAATAGAAATCTATTTTTTGGAATGATTGGGAGAGTAGGCTAGAGAGCTCTTCGTTATTGGAATCCGAGGGCCAATCTAGCTCATTGAATTCCAGTTCGTGTTCAGAGGTTTCCTTGTCAGTAGAAGGCTCTGGACTAGATGGGGAGTCTCGGGCCAGAATGTTTAGAATTTCTGCTTTTTCTTCTGGACCAATATTGATTCTTTTGAGTGCTTTTCTAACTTTGCATTGTGATTTGTAGTGGCCGGGCTTTCAACACCTATAGCATAGAGGAGGATTCTGGCCTTTAGAAGGAAATGGGTCTTTAATTTTTCTTTGAAAAGTTTTCCTTCTGGGTTTTTCTTCGTAAGTTTTTTCTCTATGAGGCCGATAAGGATTTGTCATTTTATGGAACTTCTTTTTACAAAGCCTAGAAGTTGAAGTAGTTTGGAGTCCAAATTGTTCACAGAAATTGCCTAATTCTTGTTTTGAGGTTATGCGCTCTCTTTTTAATTAAGACTTAAGCTTGAGGTCTGTACAAAGTTCTAAACCTACTATGTTGACAACTCCTATGATTTGTCCGTAGGTTAGCTCTGAGTAGGGAATCTTTTCATTGTACATTTGTCTGAGTTTGAGCCTAACCTTTTCAGCAAAAAGATTGGGGAGTCCAGAAATGAATTTTTCTTTCTAGAAAGATTGGGCACAGTCTTTTCTCATCAGAACTCTGGTGAGAAAAATTTCTTTGTACCAAGTCAAGTCCTTTAATCTTTTACATTTGAGATTTGTGAGGGTCTCTTCAGTTCTATTGAGAAGGGTATCACCATCACCAATGAAATGCCGAAGTATGGCATAGACTAGTGAGGCTATGGCGTTTGAGATTGGTTGGCCATTATTATCTAGAATAATGTTGTTATCTTTATCTTTGCGAAGACTTTCTTTAATTGTTTTTTTGTCATCTTCGGTGAGATAATTATCCCACCAAGCACGAAGTTGTCCTGTGAACCCTACAACCAGGAGTTCGAGGATAGCGACCTCGGATTTGTGGCCACTATAGACATTTGCGGCCATAACCATTTTTTACAGATGTTGGATCATATGGTATTCCATCATGCCATCTATATTCCATTTGTATAATTGGGTGGCACTAAAGGAATTTTGAGCTAATTCTTTGACTTCGTATTGGAGGTCTATTGGAGAAGGTCTGGGGTAATAAGGTTTTAAACCAGGTGCTCTTAAATTGTTTAGTTGAGTAGTAAAATCTTGATTTATCATTTTGATGGAACTGGAAAGTTTTGACAGGTGGAGGCCTTCAAGTTTGAAATTTATTTCCTTCAGGATTTCATGATCTATTGGAAGTTTGTTATCTTTTGATAATTCGAAGGTTTGGAAGATAGGGGTTTCTTTTCCCTTCGAACTAGAAATAGGCTGGTCTTTGTTGGTAACTAATGACTCTATTCGGTCAAGCTGATCACCTAAAGAGTCAAGGTATTGGTTTGTATAATTGTTTTGATCAATTACCTTTTTGATATCTTGTGTATTGATTTCTCTGTCTTGAACAGCGATTGCTTTGAAAGGAGAAACCTTAACTGTAGAACTTCTTACAATTAGAACAACTTCTTCCAAGGGTGGCTTTTTTGATTCTACTGTTTTATTGACAGCAGTGATCCAAGTTTTCGTTGGTTTATTTGTAGCTTGGATTTGATGGGGAAAAGGATAAAGAATGTTATTCTCTTCGCAGTAAATTTGAAGCCATTTGAAGAAGAAAACATGTATTTTATGTTTGTTTAGAAATTCATAATATTTTTCTTGTATTTCAGGTTTATTAAAGTTTTTACTAAACTAGATTCTTTTTTCAGTATTTTCTTTTGACTAATAATCTTTGCGTAAATAATCTTTATCTATCATAAAGTTTGTGCTGATGATTGTCAAGATTTGAGGGTAAGAAGTGTCTACCATGGAAGATAAGGTTGGTGAACCTGAATCTTCGTTCTGGTAGAAGACTTCTGGTATTTTGTCTTTAGAGATTTCTCTAACCTGAGTTGGTTTTCTTTCAAGCTTGGGGGCTTCTGATTATTCGCTTGAAGTTTCATTTAAATTTTTGTTGATATTTAGGTTTGTAAAGTCTTGACTGGTCGTTGAGACCGACTTAGATTTTAAAAATCTTTTTGACTGTTCTCTTCCTAGATCTGAGGTAGATCTTTGGGCAGAGGAATAGTCATCTATAATTATTTTAGTTTGTCATTTGTTGGAGAATTTTATACCTACGCTACCGTCAGGTTCTTCGTAGATATAATCCAACTGTTGATTTTGAATTTTTGTGGGTGGAATAGCATCAGCCAATTTCCATTCATTGGGCAAGTCAATATCATTCCAGTGAATAGTTTTTGGTGTGCTGACGTTTGCTCTTTTTAGATCCGTTTCTAAGGAAAGTGTTGACTCTACAGGGTTTGTTATTAAAGCTTCTGGTAGGATCAGAGTTTTGAATAGTTTGTAATGAACTCTGAAGATCACAGCCATGGGCTGGGCTCTAGGGGCCATGTCGTAACCTTTTGTTTTGATGTTAAGAACAAGAGAATTGAGAATTCCTAGATCTGAAGTAGACACAGGGAAATTTGGGAAACAATCAAAGTGAATTGGACCGTTGCATATGCTGGATTCCACCAGGCCTAGCATTGAATCAGAGAACCTGTTGTGTCTGCAGTCCCGAAGGGCCACAAGCAAAGAAGTTCGAAGACCATTTCTGGTCAAGGGTTTGATTCCTACTTGTACCATTCATATATGGAGGTACTTATAGGTTTTCTGGAGTTCCTTGAGAGTTTGAGAAGTGAGGAGGCGAATATTTTGTTTATCGGCTTCAACAGGAACCGCCCTCTCTTGGACTTTGATGTTTAGTTTTGAGGAAAAATCAAACTTTCCTATTTTGTAGATTTCTTTGTAGCTTCGTTTTGGAAGGGTCCAGCTGTACAAGTTGGCCATTGAGATTTCAGAGCTAACCTCCTCACTATTGATGATTTGGTGTTGGTCTGAGGTAGACGCTACCGAAGACATTGGGTTAGGAGGAAGGGTTTGNTTCGTTTTGGAAGGGTCCAACTGTACAAGTTGGCCATTGAGATTTCAGAGCTAACCTCCTCACTATTGATGATTTGGTGTTGGTCTGAGGTAGACGCTACCGAAGACATTGGGTTAGGAGGAAGGGTTTGGCTTTCGGAACTCTGATAGGATGCACCCCTACTGACCAACGGACTTACCCCGGGTCTTACCACACTGCCCTAACTGCCGAGACCACAGGTTGCTACCTTTCTACCCCTCGTTAGGGTTCCTACAGATACCTCTCTCTCTCTCTCCCCGCCTAATGGCTCTGATACCAGATACCTCTCTCTATGCTATAGGTGTGGAAAGCCCGGCCACTACAAATTACAATGCAAAGTTAGAAAAGCAATCAAAAGAATCAATATTGGTCCAGAAGAAAAAGCAGAAATTCTAAACATTCTGGCCCAAGACTCCCCATCTAGTCCAGAGCCTTCTACTGACAAGGAAACCTCTGAACACGAACTGGAATTCAATGAGCTAGATTGGCCCTCGGATTCCAATAACGAAGAGCTCTCTAGCCTACTCTCCCAATCATTCCAAAAAATAGATTTCTATTTAGGATGCTCTTCGAAAGATAAAGGAAAACAAAAAATAAACATGATTTCAAGAAAAGTAAAAACCATAGACCAAAAAACAAAAACCAATCTACTCCAACATGCCCTACAAATAAACAACCCTGAAGTTCAGGCCCAATACCTAAAGGCCCTTAAGTCAATCTTAGAAGATTAGCCCGAGACTTCTAAGACCCAAGAGCCACCTCAATTCATCAATTTGAAGGATATTTTAAATAATCTGTCGAGCCCAAAGCCTGCTACAATCTCCTTGGAAGATCTCCAAAGAGAAGTAAACAACCTAAAAGGAGAAGTGGCCCAATTAAAATCTGAGTTAACCACAGTCAAACTTAGGCTAGCCTCTTTTGATGCTTCACCAACTCCTAATGAACCTGGCGAGCAAACCAATGAAAAGTCCCCAGAGGATGAAGCCTTCTTACAAACCATTTCACAAATATCTTACCAACAATGGAAAACTGCAGTCACAATTAAAACAAAAGACTTCCAAACCAATGTAATTGCCCTTCTTGACTCCGGAGCAGATCTCAACTGCATCTGTGAAGGAATCATACCTACAAAATTCTGTGAGAAAACTCAAGAAAGTCTTAGTGCAGCAAATGGGTCAGCCCTCTTTGTCAAATACAAAGTCCCTAAAATCCTGTCTGCGTCGGCCCAATTTGTATCCAAACATCTTTCATAGTCATCAAAAACATTGAAAGAGAAGTTATTTTAGGAACACCCTTCCTAAACTTACTCCAACCTTTCACGGTAACTTCTGATGGAATTACCTTAAAAAGTGACAGGACCGTCCCTAAATTCCACCCTAGAACTCGGAGTGATCCTGTGAAAATCCAATATCAAGGAAAATCCTACCGAAAATTCGGCAGAACCTCCCTTGAAATTGGACTAACCCTTTCTCCAAGAAGACCTGCAAAAGCACTTCTAAACAACAGCTTCTCTACCACAACAAAAGGGGTCTCTGACCCAAACAAATTCAACCCAACTGATTTAGTGTCCAACAAGATTATCAGAGTTGCGCTACAAGATTTACCCAAAGAAATAAATTACAAAGCTAACTAAGTGCCTACAAGTTACAAAGTTTAACTAGTCGCCTCGACGTCTTGGCTCGACCATTCCACCGCTACAACTAGGGAGAAAATTTAAAACAATCATAAAGGGAAAGCTAGTGAGATGACTCAGTGAGTGGACGAAAATAACAAGGGTTTAAACTTAACTTAAAAATAAATCCATTTATTATGGCAAACTATAAAAATAACTGGGCACTAAGACCTCACGTCTCTCTTTAAAAACCCCTAGTTTTAAATCATTTTCATAAAATTCACTGAAACTCCATATAAAATCCACATCTGAAATCCATTTTGAAAACTCTGATAAATCGATAAAACTGGTCAAGCTTCCAAAATATCAAATAAGAACTGAAATCTATGTTCGCACGAATTATCTTTGTAAACTGATCTAAAAAGAATGCTTTCATCCAATCTAATATCCAGAAATCCTGCCATACATGCGCAGGACCCACAACCTGCCGTACGCATGCAGGGCCAATAATCTTGCCGTACATGCGTAGAGCCCACAACCTGCCGTACATATGCAGGGCCAGTAATCCTGCCGTACATGTGCAGAGCTGGAGTCTGTCATACACATGCAGGGCCAACAAACTGCCATACGTGCACGCAGGGTCACCCCCAAAGGGCAAGGCATCCCGGCACACAGCCCAAAGCCTATGTGTGTGCCGTGATGGGTCTCAAAGACCTATACAATCTGATAACCTGGAGATACTGAATAGGGTGGCTTGAAATCATAAACTCCCGAAACTCCTTTCCCAAGATAGAAAATACTTAACATTTCTCGAAAAACCACGACTAATAAATCCTTGGCACAAGAGCCCATTGAAATACAATATATTCTCAAACTCAAGCATGATAACATCTTTTGAATTTCTTTATGTCTAGCCAAAGCATAAAATCCAGTATAACAAATTCCAAACACAACGTCTAAGTCAAACTTATTTAAGAAATCTGTGAACTAAACTTGTGAACCAAATAATATTTCTAATTTAAATAAATCAAAGCTCAAATAAACTCAAACTAAAAATATGAATTAAATCATACAATCCATAAACAATTCATAAACAAAGTCCACTCACAGAGATAGCCTAGCTTTGGTCTCCGACTGGATCGTCCTTGGACTCGAAAATGTCGCCTAACACGAGAACGACAAGGCATTAGAATACTAATCAATTCAATTTAAGGTTGTAAAAACAAAAGTGCGCGTGTCTAGGCATTTCGCTCCACAAATCTATATTTAACTATAGCCCAACTTATTTTCTGTCTTGACTCAAAACCCGATACCAATAGCTCGTTTTATCTGGTAAATTTCCCCAATTAACCTCCATTCTACCTAACTTGACCGAGGGTCGTTCAAGTGTCGTTTCAAAATCCAACAAATGTCCAATTTCAACCCAAAATCACCATTTCTCCAATGTGATTTAATCTAACTATTCTAATCCTCAATAAATCGTTCCTAAGGGTGAAAATCATTCCCAATTGCCATTAATCCTCCATGAACACTTTGAATTTCCAAAATTTCCGAAATGGGCATAAGCCCCAAATTTCCAACTTTCAATTTCTCTCAAAATTTCTCATTCTAACCTTCAATTAGAGGTTCCTAAATGTGGAAATTGCCCAAAACATCTCACCATTTGCATTAAATCTGAAGATCTAAGCTAAACCCGAAATGACATAACCCCCAAAATCTCCCACTTCCAAATTCTTCAAATTCCTCAAATTCAATCCACCAATCGAGTCCCTACTCACCCTAAGTTCGTGTCTTACCCTTCAATTGCACAAAATAACCATCAATTTCACCCAACCATGGCCAAATCCGAAATGGGTCTCAAACCCCCAAATTCTTCATCCACAAATACTCAACATTAAACCACCAAATTAGAGGGGAAATAAAGCCTAGAGTGAGGGGAAGAAAACCCACCTAAAATGGAGAGGAGTAGTGCCAGAAAACTGGCCGAAATTTGAGGAGAGGACCAGCGAGAATGACAGCTTCCCAAGTTGGTTTCATCGCGCGCAGGGGCTGGGCTAGCTAGAGGAGTAGCTGGGGAGGCTGGTCGGCGGCTGGGACAGCTGGTCGACAGCTGGGGTGTCGTCGGCAGGTCTGGGTCGGCCGCAATGGGTTGGGTGGGTCGCGCGCAGAGGGA